>ADNK01000504.1:0-20081 GCA_000320545.1 Bigelowiella natans CCMP2755 | reverse complement strand
CCTTTATTTTTCTTGTTTTGAAGTGAGATCAGCAAGTTATCGTTGGTATATCATCCATCGATCGATCGATCGATAGCAGCCCACTACATTCTTCCAACTCCCAATTCACAAATTGTAATACATGTGAGGAGGAGGAGGAGGAGGAGGAGGAGGAGGAGGAGAAGTGTGATAAACTCATGATAATTGTTTTTTTATTTTGGTTTTCCTTCCTCAATCTGTCTTGGTTTCCGATGTGGTGGTATTACATATGCATGTATGTATTTTGATTGATTGATTGATACAGCAGTCATAATAATAATTGATGTTGGTTTTAGATTCCTTCTTCCTCTTTCTCCCCTGTCTAACTTCGGTTATAATCATCATCATTATTATTGATTCATCCACTCATCGCCACTAGTTACTGTAATAGTAGTGTGTGCTCTATATTGAATAAATGTGCTGGTGGAGGAGGTGGTAATGAGCACCTTTTTACAATCCCTTGGAACTTCTGCCGCAGAGGGGCCAACTATATTTACATAAGAGCAAGTAAGTTGTTGCTTTTGAAAAGTATGATATTGTTAATGACCTTGGCTTCTTGAGCATCGTATTCAGTGATTTTCCCCTTCAGCTCGGCCTCTAGTTTCTGTGAGATCATTCATTGATTGACGAGGGGGGGACGATTGCAGGTGATATCACATTAGATTAATGGGATATGTGATAGTAATGATGCTAGTACGTCGCTATCATCATCATCATCATCATCATCATCACATCTCTGTTATTATTGTCGTTAATGTCATCCTTTTTATTATCCTACACATTTCCTTATCACCTCAAGCTTCATCTCCAAATTCTGATTTTGCATTATCTTTTTTGAGAGTCCCTTTTTTTCGCTTTGGATGTACTGATGTATCGGTTGTTGCAAATAATCATAGATGTCTTGACAAAATGATGATTAATCAGTTTTGCAGTATCATCAATCATCTCACCACCATCTTTCTATATGATGAGAAAGCATTCTTTTACTACTACTACTAATAATAATAATCATCATCATCATTATGATTCTGTTGGTTACCAGTGCATGCTGGCGACTATGCTGCTTCATCCACACTAAGAATCTGGTGAGAAACCAAGCACGACAGTATCATCATAAAGACGATGATGACGATGATGATAATCATGATAATGCCTCTCACCATCGTCATTCATTCCTCTCATAATTAAGTGAGTAGGTTGCACTAATAACTGGCACTAGGTCGTAGTTGCAGATACTGTCTGCCGATACTCCCACTACTACTACTACTACTACTACTACTTTTGCATGTCTTCCTTGAAATTATCCCTGGTGGTGGAGAGATCAACGAGCTGATGAATGTCGAATTTGTAACGATTGTGACGGCTACTAGTCAACCCCACGTTTATCGGCACTCCTGGAAGATGTAAGTAGTAGCAGTAAGAAGAAGAAGTAGTAGTAGTAGTAGCAGTAGTAGGAATAATAATAATATGGATCATCATCATCATTATCATCATCATCATCAATTTATCCGTTGGTTCTAAATGGTGGGCACATATCTAGTTACTATCAATAATTCGCAATCGTCGTCGTCGTCGTCATCATAACCTCGCTCCACCAGCTTCCTCATTCCAGCGCGAAAGAGTTTTAAGTTAGAAAATAATTCCTGGTAGTACACACAATGATACACGTCGTTCTCCATTATTCATTGATTTTCATTAAATCATTAATTCATTATCAGATCCACCACCAAACTTTCTGTTGTTGTTGTTGTTGTTGTTGTGCGCTTGTACATACATCGACAAAATCCAAATGCTCCCTATATGACTCCAGCCTATTATACGATGTGGAAACAACAAGTAATTAGTTAACTAATAACTGAAAGAATGATGAGAACAAATTGTAAGGAGGAAGCAGGAGGATAAGCAGTAGAAAAGAAGATAATGATGATGATAATCACTCAATCCGGCATTCGCCATTGAAAGAGAAAGTAAATAAGAAAGAGAGAGAGAGAGAGAGAGAGAGAGAGAGAGAGAGAGAGACTCTTTCTTTTTCTCCGTCTCTTCCCCCACCCCCTCTCTGTCTCTCCCTCTCTTTCTATCTTTCTGTCTCTCAATATCTAAACCAGCACTGATTGTGAAGTAGCAGCAGGAGTAGTAGTAGTAGTAGTAGTAGTAGTAGTAGTAGAAGTAGTAGTACCATTCGCTTAGATCTGCCATTTCAGCGTCCGTCTGTGCAGTGTTGTCAAAGATATATTATAAGAAGATACTCGTCGTAATAAGAAGAAGAAGAAGAAGTGCCAGCACACGAAGGCAGAATTCTTTCCCCCAAATGGAGGACAAGGGGGAGTGGGAGGAGGAGGTGTGTGACTTAACATGAATAGTATCAAGGAAGAGCTACCACCTTGTCTTTGAGATAATGTAACTTGCGCACTTTCAGATAGTTTCGGTCAAGTCCCTAGAGGGGGGGAGGGAAGAAGATAGGTAGGAGGGCCGTTGCGATAAGAAGCAGCTGTATTTCTAGATGATGAGCATTTACTATATGACTATCAGTAGCTCTTTTATTATTATCATTACTATCATTAGTGCTATAATAATCTCAGATCACACTATCCAACAACAACTCATGATTTGATTCTCACCAAATCGTTCGTCATCGTCATGAGACCAGTTGCTAGCATTTGAAATTCTGCTTGATGAACTCTGATGATGAAATTATGGATGATGGACGTGATCAATTACTTAATCCGATGATCCACCGTGGATCAATCAATAGAGTAGAGTAGTTGTTTTTGGAACTACCGATGACGATGATGACGATGATGATGATGATGATGATAATGATGATGATGCGACAAGATCCTTCTCAATTACTACTTTTGCTTTTTCTCTGTTCTCTCTTTCAGAATTTTTTTCATTCTTTGTCGTTTTCTTCTTCGTTTATTAGATTATTGTTTTAATAGCTGTGCTACTTCTTCTCTCCTTCCTACAACTATTCTCACGACGATAACCTGTTCATTTGAGAAGATACTGCTCCAAGAAGTCCTTGGAAGCCCCAGCTGCTCGGTTTATGTGGAAACAAATGTCATCATTCGTCCTCAATAATAGCAGCTTAATGGTGTTGCAGTAATAATAACAAAAGCAGAAAAGGAAGAAGAAGAAGAAGAAGAAGAAGAAGAAGAAGAATGGCGTACCTATGCAACAGCTCAACCCTTGTCTCATTTGTTGTAGCCCTGCAAAGGGATGATCAAGTAAAAATCATATTAAACTGCTGAACCACTATAAAAGTAGTTGAAATTTGACTCTCTGTGTCTCTCCTCCTCCTCCATTTCCCTACCTCTACTTTTGTACTATGTCGGGGACAAGGGAACAAGTTGAACAAGAATGCGGGTACCACATATGTGTGTATGTATGTATGTATGTATGTATGCATGTATGGCAGCAGCAGCAGCAGCAGAAAGCACCAAACAACCTTTTCTATGATGACAGTGAGAAGGGCCAAACTGTTGTTCTTCAAGTCCAAATCATCATTTTCAACGTGCCTTGAGAGAGACACACAAACACAGCACAAATAGACGATACGATATAGTGTCAGCACGACAACAATAGTATTGACGAAAAACTAGTAGGTGATTCGTCTAGGTCCTCCTCCTCCTCCTCCTCCTCCTCCTCCTCATAACTAAATTGATTTTCTGGAATATTTCTGTTTTCGTCTTCTCACAAAGTCTTTCTCAAGAAGGATTGCTGTTTACCACCACCACCACCATCATCATCATCATCATCATCACCATCACCATCATCTATCATCATCCCTTATAATAGATGAAGAACTGGTAGTAGTACTACTAGTAGTAGTAGTACTACTACTACTACTAGTAGTAGTAGTAGTATAACCAATCACTCTTTCACCCACAAATCACTGACAACTGGAGGGTTTGTTGAAGAAGGAAGTCTCTTCATTACAAGCAAGCTGCATTTATAGTAGTAGTGGTAGTAGTAGTGTAGTAGTATGAATCTGTGTTTCTACTTTATAATTTGGGAGTAAGGTGGATGATGCTCTTTGAGTTCCATAGACTTCGTAGCATCCACCTGCCAGCCAATCGATCGACCAACGATGATGGTGATGATGATAGAAAGTGAGTTCTCTAATTTGCTCATATGACATCACATGAGACCGATAAATCATTCCACAAGAAATCAACCTCACTGTTGTTTAAATCGATTCAACATATCGAGCAGCATAATAATATAATTATCAACCTCATACTTGTTTCCTCCTCCCATCTACATACCTACCTTTCTCACTGCAGAATCAATCAACCCAAAGCCGTCTTGGTGGATCTTGCACACGACGAGCATCAGCCCCATGGCTTCTCGGCACAAGTTTATACGCTAATTAAGGGAATGAAAACGAGAAGGAGGAGGAGGAGACCATTGAAAGATATTTTCACACATTACTGAGGTACTACAACAACAATAAGATATCAGGTGGCGGATGGTACTAGCGCTTCTTCTAGTTGCTGGCGGGAAACAACTCCACCTTACTACCATCAGATTGAACGTGCAGCATGATCATCTGCATCTACTAGCACATTATTTACGACATCATTACTGGGTGATAAGTGAGCAGCGTAAGCTTTTCAATCACTTCTGGTCGAGACGCGACATATTCCAGGCCACTTAAGAAAATCTAATCACAAACACATACACACACACACACACACACACACACACACACACAAATATTAAGGCGCGAATTTTGGAAATAACTACAAACTATCATACATCGCTGTCACTGTGATACTAATCTTTATTAAGATGGAGAAGGACGACGACAAAGAACCATGGTTTTAGAGAGCGCTTGTAGACCATAGGATGCGGTGTTGGCCTCTTGATTCTTGGTCACGATGTTGACGAGGACAGACATTCCTGTGGACAAACGTATATGGTGCAAAAATTATACGTATGTAACTTAGATCATCTCTCACGAGAAAAAATGTCTTCTCGCTGCATCACCCACAATCATTGATGGCATGTAATAATCTATATTTTCTTGCTGTTTCTTTTCGTACCATCTCGTTCAATGAATTCCTCCGCAAATATGTCTAATTTCAGGAGCTCTTTCAAACGAAATATCTGTAGTAACAAAAAGAAATGAAAGATTTAACAAAGAAACAAGACAACTTACAGAAGAGGGTGATGGCTTCAAATGAAGAAACCTTGCTTTTGAGTTTGAGGGCGTTGTCCCCGTACATAAGTTCCGTGATATGGTCAATTATCTCCTCAGCAACCTTGCCAGCATCTCGAAGATATACTTTTTCCCCCTTCCTCACCTCGGAGGGATGGATGACGAAGCTATGGGGCTTGTGCGACTGCAGTAGTAGTACGGAAGAGTCATTTTAAACAACATCAACGGTGACTACGACAACAGCGACAAATCTAACTTACATTGAAAGATACATGGCAATATGTTTGACATACCTCTGGCTGTAGGACTGCAACCATGGGATCTATTTGATCATTGAAGAGGCTACAGGCGTTTACTATAACTTTTTCGATATCATCGTTAGAAGGGAAGGTGAACTCCTTTGGATCTCCCTGCTTCTCATCGAGGTAATACAGATTCACCGATGTCATGTTTGGAAATTTGATGCCAATATTCAAAGATGACTAATCACTCCCCAGCCAGCTTTGCTTTGCCACCACCTATTCAAATAAATGGATTAAAATCGATTCGACCTATTTCAACAGACCAACGGAAAACAATCCCAACCCTACCCACCAAGAATAGCCACCGAGAAAAATGTTCAGCAGCTCTGAGATTCCTAGCTAAATATTGGCCTTCTGCCCCCTCCCCCTTTCCAAACTAGCAAACCTTATAAAATCTAGTAGATAATCTTCTTTCCAAATCGAGATAATTTGTGTATTTGTGTGTTTGCATCTTCTTCGAGAATCTACTACAACGACATCCAAAGTGTCATGCCGTACCACAACAAAGGACCTGTCTTTGATACAAGTGTTCTTTCATCCCAAGCAGAAAACGAATGGCATTCACAGGGGTACGACAATAACGCTGTTGACCTTTTTTTAATTTTTGAGAAAAATCATCATCCAGTTGTCACCCACCGCTTTCCCAACCCTCGATGAATGATGAACAGCTACCATGTCGTCATCAACGACGCTAGCAGAGACCCTTGAGGTGATCGGCTTCTACCCGTAGAAGTTTAGAAGCAAGCAAGGCTGGATGCTTCCTCGTACTGAAAAAGCATAATTAGAACTCATCACGGCCAGGACTATGCCAAACAAGTGCTGGTTACAGATAGCATTATGCTTCTGCTAACCAAGAAATATCATCCTCCTCCACCTGCGCATTCGTCGTCTTCCGCTCCTACCACTGGAATCAATAATAAAGGCGTTATCAGAAGGGTTTTCGGCGGCTTAAAACACGTGCTCAAAGGGGTATGTACTTCAGTAATTTAAACGAAATCTTATGCTGTTAATCCTGATCAAGGCCATATTCTCTGGATGAAAGCATTTTGGGATGAAAGCATATGGTTTATTTCCTCTGAAATATTTTGGCCTACACTCAGATGAGGAGACCAGATCTCGTTCGTCGGTTTGTACGCAGTACTTCGAGCAAGATGGTTAACAGTAGCACTGCTACCCCCTCTTCCTCCGTTAGAAAAATGATGATCTTATGCATGAGGGGAGGGATTGGAAAGCGCAGGCTCCTTATTTTTGGCACAGTTCTCCTGGTGTTTGCTAGCTTGGTATCTCTTCATATCTCCCTTCGATTTAGTTCAGGCGAGGAGGCAGAACATATGGCAAGGGTGAGTCAGTGAAGGATGATCTAGCAAGCTAGTTTGGATGAGGCCGATAAAAACATATTATTTGTCAATGGATGCTTATATCCACATAATATAAAATTAAACCCAATGGATGGATACTTAGCCACATTTTTAAGTCGATTCCAATCACAAAAAATAATTCGCAATGTTTTATCTTTTACGTCACGGAGATCATTATGTCAAGCTCATTCCATTTCCACAAATCCAGAAGGATATCGTGGGAACCAAATCATCCATGACTTCGAACACACCTGAGGAAGGTGGGTTCCAGGCGACTGAATTCAGAATGTTTCGGGGAAAGAGTGGGGCCAGCAGCAACACCACCACCCGTTGCCTGCACACAAAGCAAGGTTGGTTGTTGCACACTTGAAGCGCTACTTATACATGCTTTGGGACTTCATATGCAAAGACACCATCGCTGTCACTTTTTCGTGTTCATTTTGTTATTATTATCGCTTGTGTCGTCATCATATAGGTAAACAGTTGGTAGCTGATAGTTTTGGGGCTGTGTGCCTCCGCAAAGACGTGAAGGCTGATGGCTGTTGCAAGGGATCTGTCAGTGCTTCTGCAGATGATGATGATGATACCACAAAGTAGTTGTAATGCCTTGATTTTAAGTATGTGTGTTAAGGATCCTTCTGTTTTTGGGATTGTTGCACGTGAATGAAAATCATTCTCTTGAATAGTTTGGATTCCGGTCATCATGCATTTGGTGGTTCTGACTGATTGCTCGTATGTGACTAAAATATATCTCCAAAATTACTTAGGAATATTAGCTGTGGCACGTGCCATGAGGAGCTCCAATGTTGCGAGTCTTACGAGTAATATGATCAAATGATTTGCTCCAAGCATATATCTTTCACTTTTATGCATAAATGTACTTCATATGAAATGAAGAATTATATTAGTCTTCTACTACTATCTTTCTAGGTACTGCGTAAGTTGTTGCAGTAGAGAACATAAGCAGGTGGCTATTAGAACTGAAAATAGTAAAAATGAACAACGAGAGGCTAATATTGTCACCGAAACGCGAACGAATCATAGCTCACAAGGGAGCAACCGTAGCAGCCTCCTCCTCCTTAATGAATTGAATGAAGACAAGATTGGGTTTGGCCAAAGTGACGCTGAAGCATTTGCCATTTTTAATAAGGTGGTTGACGAACGTGCATGTAGTGAGCGAGTACTTACATCATGTGATGATAATACTGTGGTTCTTACGACGGCACTCATATTGGATACACAACAGTACATGCGCTCGTTGTTCCATAGAACTGTACGATACGCGATAAAATTATAGAGACTATACAGCACTTTGACTCATTTTATAATGATCATGGATTCTGCCAGTCGTCCCGTGTTGTAATTTGTATGTTTTGATCCTTTAGTGTGCTGCTCGTTGTCGAGTGACCTCGAAGATGCTAGTTCACGGGAACAAGTATAGGTGAGATACAGAATCCGAAACGTTAGATAATTTTCATCGTCATAGCACCATAAAATCCGTATGCCTCCTGCCACCCATTGTACTTATTTCACCACTTCTATCGCAGACATAAATTTATTCACTGCTTTTGGGATGGAGAGAATGAGCCACAATTGTCATCGGCCCTTCTCAACCCAACAATCAAGAAGTCTGCTCCTGGGTATTTCATCCATGAGCTGCAGCTGCTGCTGCTGCCGCTGAATGATGAATGGTGATGGTGATGATGATGATGATGATGACAATCACACTTAGTTGTGAAGATGAAGTGGTAGAGTAATGTAAATGGGTTTATGATAACAAGACAAGATAGCACAATGAGAGACTATGAGTAAAATGTGCACACATATCTGCCTCCGTCCCGAAAAACTTTGAAGAAGTGGTTTATGATATGTTTGCACAACTATGACAATGACACTTGCAGATCCGATTGTGCATCAACGTGCGCTAATGAAGGGATGACATGCCACGAAGACTTCTTCGCGCAAATAAATTCTTGCGAGGTCCTTCTAATGGCGACGGTTATATTGTATAACATTTTTATCTAATACAGATACATTTCATTCTAGGTGATGAGGAATCATTTTAGTTGCGGCAACAGCGGGTGTAAATCAGCCAAGAATCCGTCCGCTCCATCCTTCTCGACATCGAAGTAAGTGAAAACATATTATCTTATCACTCATACGCTTCTGTGCATGAAGAATGTAAGAAGTAAATCGCTTCCACATATATCACGATAATTTCTCAGCAACGAGTGCCTCGTGAACGATGGTCCCACTCATTATGATTGCGAGGTAGTTCAACAACACATTTTAGTTTTTCAATGAGGCACCGAGTTTCCTCACGAACTTCATCCATGTAGGGCACATCAGATGGGCACACGAGATTGTGTTTGTGCATAGCGCGAGGGGATGTTTACAGATGAGAACAGTTGCATAGCACTAGCTGGATTTTCATGCACGCTGTTTGCTAGACGTACAAGCTATTAAACTTCCAGACTTGTCAACATTTTCATCAATGTTGAGACTGTTTTGCGCGTTGAGCATGTTGCACAATCTAGCAATCTAGCAATGCATGTTGCGGTTGCACACCCACAGACTGAACAACCACCAGCTAGCCAGTGAGATCTCAAGCGATGCGTCGTGCGGCAATGTGGAAACTGGGACATTGATCCAGTGATGTGACAAGTGATTTGCCAGTCTAGCAGTGATGATGAGCTCAACGTGCATCTAGCCATGCTGGCATGCCTAGCTGAGCTGCGTGGGTGCGCGTGCTGTGCACAGTGCGCACCAGCAGCGCATGAGCAGCAACTTCATTTGAGCCTTCATTTCGTGGTGAGTTGCACGTTTGTTTGCCAACAACGTGCGCTGCGCTGGCTGTCACAGCTCCGTCAAACCCGGCAACGACGGGGTTGTGAACAGTGCACCGCTTTGCGACGCGCTTTGAAGCAGCAGGCAGTTGCAGTTGGTCAAAGAAAAGTCATCAGAACTTGTCCGATGGCCAAACCTCAAAAAATGACCGAAACGTTGACCCAAATCTAGAAATGTCCATTTTCAAGGCCTCAGTGAGCGCGCAAAGTGTGAAAATTCACACCCGTTGTGTGGAGGATGCACGCTGCGCGTTTGTTCTCTGCCACACTTTGAATGCTTTTGCGCGTGTGTTTGACCAAGCTAGCAAGCTAGCAAGTGTGACATGCACGAAAAATTTCAAAGAAATGCGAGCAAATCCAATGTCCATCACATCACAAAACGCGCTTGGTCGCGCGCAAAAGCCTCCAAGTGCACGTTCTGGCGATTCGTTGCAGGTTTGACGGAGCTGTGTGTTGCGTGCGTGCCTGTGTCCACGTTGAGATTGCACAGGGGGCGCGAGCGGTTGTCGCAGCGAGCAAGCAGCAGGTGGCACATGCAAGCAAGGACGTGGCAGCAGGCGCAAAGCTGAGTTCATCGTGTTCGGTCCACAATGCAACGTCTTGCTTTGTGCAGCGTCGCAGCCACTCTGGCACTCCAGCACTGTGACTGTCACGACAAACCACACGATGTTCTGCACATGCATGAACTTCTGTGAAAGCCAGAAAGTGCTCACAAGGTTCGTCGCATTGTGCTCTCTTGTCAACGCTCACTGACCTGGTCAATCTGGCCAGCTGGTCTGGCAGTGACAATTGGCAGTGACGATTCGTTCAACTCCAAAGCAAAAGAACCTGAGCAGAGCGACAGCGACAATGGAGGATGGAGGGTGTGTCACCAGGACTGGAGGTGCACAGGGGGACTCGCTGACAAGCCTCCAACACGCACAAGCCCGACGAAGAGAGATCAATTGGCACTGAAGTCAAAGGGCAACGTGCCAAAGGTTGTTGCGCGTAAGGTGTTCACAGGCCGAGGCGCTACGTGCACAAGTAGGCAGGGGGGGGGAAAGGCACGTTTGCTTCCTTTTGAAGAGTTGTGTTTATTTTTATTAAAGATTATATTTTTATTAAATCGTGCACTGCGTAATCATTCGCGAAGCTTTCGCGAATGCCGCCGCACGTGGGGCAGCACACTTCCGGTGTGCTGCCATGAGTCCCGCCGGAACCCACGTGCCTATGCTGTATTAATATCTACGTTATCTATATTCTATATCCGCGACAACCCCTTTGTTGTCGCACGTGACTTGTGCCCGCGTAGTGGTACGCGCTACAGGGAGGAGAGCTTGAGGTTTGCACGTTGGGAACAACTCGAGTGACTCTCTGGGATGGCATGGGGTGTATTGAGTGGGTACCACAGACACAAGAGAACACACTGTGCCTCGTGGGTGCCCACGTCGCTTCGACTGAAGGTTTTGAGGCAGCGCAACGAGCTCATCGTGCCTTTCTCAGAATTTTCGAGAAGTGGTGAGCTGTTCAAGTTGCAGTAGTAAGACTCCGACAGACAACTTTTGCATAATTCATTCTCGAATTTGGAATTTTGTACGCCCTGACTCCTCCTCGCATGGCTAAAACTTGTTACGTCTTGCCACCCGATCGAGATTGTACTTGCAAATTAAAGTCTTATTTTTTTGGATCTATTTGGCCGACAAATTCAGATTGGTTTTAGAAATTGTGATGCCCATATCACACATCCGTGCAGCAAATGGCTCTTGCGGAAGACAACAAATTAGATCAACTTGCCCAAAATGACCGCGGCACTATCTCAATCCAAAAATAGGGTATTTTCCAACAAGCGTCTGAGAGAGTTCTGAAAATGTAAAACGAGGCTATTTTGTCAAGAAATATTGAATACTTGGAACAAAGGTCATCCTTCCAAACTGAAAACACCGTTTTTGGAATACCAAACCGTAAGTGATTAGGCGATCCAGCACGTGTTTGCATCCTTTGTTTTTGCTCCAACGAGACATTTCAGTTCTAATTGTGCAAATTTCGTGACTGTTCGTTTCACAATCCCCGGGATAGTTGCATAAAGAATGAATTGCATGTTGTTTCAGGAAATATGACTCAAGGGACCACCTTCCTTGACGCCTCCATTTCATGTCGCAGGTGTACATCTTGTTCCAACAATTCAAACATGAGGCCGATCTGTGATGGTTATCGCGTAGTTACATTGTCACACTTTAATGACAGCCGCAAAGTGCTCTATTTTGGTGGTAGCCCATGTGTACTTTTCTCTTGGGGGATGTAGATGTTGAACTAGTATTTTGGTTCGGATAGGAAGGAAAGAGAAAGGGGTTATTTCTGCACGCAGTTGTTTATCAATAACTTGCAATCAACCCTAATATGCCGGCTTGAAAGAGAGTCACGAATCGAGGCAGCTAGTTATCAAAATCCATCCCTCACCCTTCGTACACGAGAAAGGATGGAGTTGAATTTGACGACGATGATGGAGGATAGTACTACACCGTTTGAAGAGACAAGGCAACGACGGATCCATAATGACGGAATCTGGACATCATTGAGTCCACTGGAGATAGAGCTAAAAGATAATTTTCTTGTTGACTTGAATCCTATTTCTTCTGATGTCAAGAACGAGGACTCCTTGTCCAGAAGCAAGGAAGAGGATGAGGCGACGGAGCATGGTGGATCCCCTTTCCTCAATAATGAAATTCAAGGCACCATCGGCGCTACTGGTTCCACCCCTGAATCAACAGCGACAGACTCGCCTGTTTCCATAACATTAACCCGTAACCTCGGCGAAATCAAAATTGGATCTCATTCCATAGACGATTTCAGACGTGGCTTTGTACTCCCTCCTGTAGATAGTGCACACAAACTACACCTTCCGAACAGAACTCTCAACGTTCGCAAGAGTCCCCCAGCTCACGAAACGCGATCATCAGTTTTGCTTAAGTACCCGCGGCGTAGACCCACCAAGCTTCATATTCCCTCTTCTCCATCCTCGAGGTCGGCAAAGTTGCCCTCCTCCCATTCACCATGCTTTAATGACGACGCAATAGCTGCTATTCGACGTTCCAACAGTTCGCATCATTACGGTAGAAAGAAGGCAGCTTCCCTCAGTCCTATGCTTCATAAGAAGAAAAACACCCACTACAGTGAAACCAAAAAACACAGAAGGAAAGAAGCTCTGGCAACGAAATCTAGAAAGGATTCTGCTGCAGACCTGCTTCAACAACCTCCCCTAAATTATTCTCCAAGTAGCTCTCCCAAAAGGCGATCTAGGGAGGCTCTAGAAGGTACTCCAGAGCGGAAGAAGACCCGTGTTGAAAGACGCTTCTCAGAGCCAAATGTGTCCATATCCAACTTATCAAATCGCTGTCCTAAGACTCCCAATTTCCGATCATCCCGATCATCATCTGATGATACAACTTTCAGCTTCAGTCCATCACGTGTAAAAAGACTGGAATCTTACATAAACCTGAAATCGAGCTCCCCTAATATAAGCAAAAATCCGTCCAGCGTCTACATAAAGAGCCATCGTCTTGGAGACAGGGAAGATTGTAATAGCGACAAGAGCAATGAAAATTCTCCTGCTCACTCAATTTCTTCGGAAGCAACCCAAACCCAACCTCGTCGACGGTACGGAACGAGGCATGGCTTTACAATTTTACCACACGACAGTCCAAAGTTGAGGGGTATTAAGAAAAAACCAGGAACAAGGGCGTTCGAATGCAACTATTGCAATACAATTTGGACCCAGAGGAGCAATATCGTCGCCCATGTTCGTGTACATACTGGAGAAAAACCTTTCGAGTGCATTAAATGTCAGAAATCCTTCACCCAAAAATCTAATTTGAAGAGACACCTTCGTACACGCCATCAGTCACGATACGACGATCTTTATGACAAATGACCTGGATGGCTGAGCCAAATTTACCAAATACAGAATCTCCTTAAAATATTAGGGTCCTTGGGCGAGATACAGCATAGTATCGGCTTACAGCTGAAATAGAGTTGATTTTTTGGAATGAATATACTTAATCGCCTTGCTTTAATATTAAGAGATTTCTAGTTAGAATTTCTGTATAAGTGAATATTAATATTGAAATAAATTCTTGTAAATATTAAAAAATACTTGTAAAGGGATTACATCACGAGGCATGCTTTTACTGGAGCGCTCTGTAATTCAGATGGATTTCATGAACTTTACATTTTTACAAGATTTTGATAAATTTAAAGATAAAATTAAATGTTGTGCGCGGGCTAAGCTATATCGTCGCAGAATCAAATTCATTGTTCTGCATGGTCATTGCGCCAAGAAAATGCTCAGGCTTCTAGCTATGCGCTGATGCTATGACGAGGCGATGTAGTTTGTCGAAATGAACAATTTTTGGGGGTACGTAGCCACATCTACTGCATGCAGCTGGTACTGAACAATGGCATGGCACATGTTGCGCGGCTTGTTTTGCTCAACTAAAATATATTAGTGCGACACAAGTCAGTAATCACACGCGCATTGCACACAAGTAACGATCATGAAGGCTTTGAAATGGGATTGAAAAATGGAAATGTACAATGATGAATTTACAACTGCATTACACTAGTACAATGCAATGATTAATTCTGACTCATCGCCGCAAAATAGCTCCGTATGTCATTTTGGATTTAGATGGTAATATCATGTATTCGTCTGAAACTGGCTCTGCGATCATTACCTTGCTCGAATGATCTTCTTGATCAGTCGATGTGGGATCAATTGTGTCCAAATTAGATGCAACACTGGGGTCTGGAATGCAGCACCATGAAACATACCAGGATCTAGATGATGTTAAATAATTCTGCTCATCATGTTTTTTTAATTTCAAATTGCTAACATTGGCTTCAATATCTAAGCTGTCTCCAATGCGCCCTTTGAGCTTTGTTGAAGTTAGAGCTGAAGATTTTGAGAAATGATCGTCGTCAAAGGACACTTGTTTCTCACCTCAACTTCAAACTTTAACCTCACCTTTCTTGTAAATTTGAACGACATGCCGTCGCCCAGAAGAAGATCGCTTGGGTGGCATCTCTACCGGTATTGCAAGCGTGATAACTTCATTCGAATTCTCCCTTGAGATTTTCTGAACGAAGCAAATAATGGTGAGGTTCACATGGACGCCAAATATATCGGGAAAACCTAGATACCTGTTCTCGAGATGCTACTATTGGCGCAGGCGGTGGAGGGCATTGTGGAGGTGATGGTGTTTTTATTCGGTCCTTCATTCGAGACTGTACTGGAGTTCTCTTCTGAGAACTCTTTGCAAAGAAGCCACCTCGTGAACCTCTTTTCTTTTCATTCAACAAATCGGTTCGCTCTCCAAAAACGACACGTTTTTTGCAGTTTCCCTCCTGAATGGGATGAGTCTGGCCCATCAACCCAACAGTTTTTTTCTTCGCTCGAAGTTTAGATCTTGGGTAGCGAATAAGCGTTCGGCTGAATTTTTTCTTTTTCTTCTTCTTTTTCTTTTGTTGGACTTGAGGGGGAGAGGGTGAACCAGAAGAGCCCCACATATCCATCATTGCATCGTCCATCCTAAGAACAAATCTGGTGACCACAGCCTACCAGTACCTTCTTAGTTTGAATTCACACTCCAAGCAAGGCCAAGTGTCTGTTGAAATTTATGAGCACACGTGGAGATCAGATTCCGCTCCTGGAGAGGCCTGGAATTATGTCGGTGCGACAAAGATTAATACTACATTTTCCACACAAAATGGCATCTTTTTTGAATGTGATAGAGGGCCGTTGTGCAAGAGAGTACTTCAATACGTGTATTTTTTGTTCATGTGGATCGCCTTCTCATCATCAAAACGAAGGAATCATGTTGTCGTTCGGTCCAAATTACAAGCGCTAAATATAAGGTAGGATGATCCATTTGGACAGGTTTCTTGTCTAACATTCGTTGTCGCTCTTCGAAACTTACCTGCCAATTTGGAGAATTGAGGAGATCGCTGAGAACACGTGGAGCACATGGGCCTTTCCTTCCCCCTCTGAGTACCCTACGCCAACTTTGCTCAGGAAACTCGGATCACGAAATTGATGCTTGAAGATGGCTATTTCTCGTTCAAAATTTCTACGGCTATTCTGGCGATTGCTCTTACTTCTTTGATTCGCTTCTCAAGTGTAGGGGTTTGCTGATTTCATTTGTTGGAAGCTAAGCTCGTATCAACCTTTGTCTGTTCAGGACGGAATGGTGGCAAAAAGTTGCACAACCAGATATATGTTAGTGAGGAAACCATTCGATCGATACAAAGGTATCAGTTTCATGTTGACTTATAGACATTGTCGTCATATCTAACACATAACTAAGGCGGGATACAAAGATGGCTATCACAACCGATGATGTCACAGCGTGGTGGTGGTGATAGTAGTGCTCGTGGCGGTACCTCTAAGAGGAAGAATGCCAAGACCAGAATACATGGTTTCTATTGACGTCTAAAAATAATGGTGATGATGAGGATTATTCTCTTCCTGAACTAGAGCGTTGGAAATGATGATTCAGGTGGCTTACTGGAATCAAGCAAGGGAGGAGGAAATCGTCACCTTAAAGGAGAAAACAATAAGGATAACCAAGCGAGTACAGAAGCGTCCTCCTCCTCGTCAACAAATCGACGTGCTGAACTAAGGAGGATACCAATAGATCCGAAAGTACTTGATACTATTAGAAGGAAAAAACTCTGTGCACCTGCTCGTGCGAACAAACGACTATCCAAGAATGCAGCCGCTGTTCAACGAGGAGGAGGCAAATTAATAAATAGAGCAGGCGAGCTTAGCAGGAAACGCCAAACTACCACAGGAAATATAAAATTCAGGCGTGGAGGTGAAGATGAAGCTAGAGCTGCAGAGGCTGAAAGCTTTGATACCAAGTTCTCGCTTTTGAACCGATATTCACAATATGGACCTCTTGATGAAACGACTAAGAACTTCCTTGGAAGGAGGGGGTACACATACACGATAACTATCTCAATATAATGCAAGAACGAATGTCATGGCCAAAGTGTTATGATTTGAATGACGATACCGACATGTATCCTTACCTCTCAGGAAAACGAAAATAAGGTTTGTAATGTCGGCTCATACCGAACAGATGATACCAGAACTTGACATCCCAGAGGTAAGTAGCTTGTAGTAGTAGTAGTAGTAGTAGTAGTAGTAGTAGCAATAGTAGCCTGGGGGTAGAAGAATGGTATTTCACTGATTAGGGATGAATAGTGCTGATAACGCTGCTAAATAGTGATATCAATCAGGTGGCTTTTGCAGGGAGGAGTAATGTTGGCAAATCCAGTCTTCTTAACGCAATAGGTGGTGGTGGTGGTGGTGGTACTATATTGTGATGATAGTATTGGTAGCAGTAGCAGTAGTAGTAAAGTCCAAGGTGTGTTAACAACTGATCGATATCCAGCTTCATTTTTACTAACATTCACGATGATTTCATCATATTTTAGGACTGACCACAATAGTGAGGAGCTCAAATACGTAATAGCTGCGACGATGACATTGAAAATGATTGTGATGAGAAGTTTACGACTGAAAACATACGACTTTATGTAAGTATTGTTATTTTATATCTTAAAGGCCGGGTTTGACCCAGAGTTTAAACTTTTATCGTCTTCGCGAAGAACTTTCACTCGTGGATCTACCAGGGTGTTACTATTTTTTCTAACAAGTTAGTAATAATCTCGAATCTCTCTTTAAGCATTTCTTAAAATTGCTCAGGTATGGTTTTGCCTTCGCCAAAGATGAGAAAATCAAGTCCTGGATAGCGTTATCACGCAGCTACTTTTCTAAGGTGTGGTGTCTCATCAGCCAATCAAGGACAGCAGCCTAATTCAACATAAACCTTCCACAATATTCCTTCGTAGAGCATTATTTCTAGGGTCATCTCCATTCGAAAACATATGATGTGGTTTCATAGCATTCTTGTCGTATTCTATCTTCTCTCCTATCGCTGTGACTTATGTATATATCATTCTTTCACCTGTTTTACAAATAATCTCCTCCCTCTCCTTGACATGCAGCGGCAAAACCTAAAACGTGTTTATGTTGTGCTGGATGCAAGACATGGTAAGATGACCAGAATAGAAGATGAGATGAAGGTGTGCGAGATACGCTGTAACCACATGACGATCAATCAGGAGCGTTGGATAAAGATGTCGAGTTCATGCGAGAACTATCACAATTAGGTGTGGTAAAGTTTCAGGTATAAATGAATCAGAGAACATTATATGATTTTATGTTGCAACATAGTCCATTCACCATACGTCTATGATACGCTAACGTTAGGTTCTATTGAACAAGGCTGATCTTGTTGTAAAGGTTTCTTCATCCATATTTCTAATTATTGATACCCAGTGTTGTATTTTTAATCGGTTATGATATATCTATTAAATCATGTCTAATATAATAGGCTGAAGACCTTGCAAGACAGTATCAACGAGTCAAATCCATTGTCAATTCTCTTCCAGGTTGAAAGTATTTTCTCCACCTAAGAATTAACGATAACAATAGTTGTAAATGAGCAGGATCGATACCAGACATACATATGTTGAGTTCAAGGACTGGAGCTGGAATAACGGATCTGATCGAGGATATCATTCATATTTCTAAATCATAGCAAAATAAATCAACTAGCATTACGAAAAAAATAGTTTTCATGGATTACAATAAAGGTAGGGTGTTTCTGTTTTCTGTCATCTTCTTGCTAATGTTTGCCCTCGAATAAAACCGCAGAGAGTCCAATAAAAAATACGAAAGTTACATTTTGCCAGCACTTAGCTAGTTAGCTACAAACTGGCTAATGCTTGCATGTATGTAGCATGTTATGATCGATGATGAAAGTTGAGCGGGGGGCACCATGAGCCAAACTCATTTATTATAATTATGCATCAGCGTCATAGCTGGTGTGATGCTACTGCAATCAGACCTCAAATACAGTCATCATCATGTCATGTTGTACGCATCGTCTAGATGCATATAATGCCATGCAACATGATTTTGATTTGCATGCTAGCATGCAATGCCAGAATGCTGGAATGCGACATAGCACTCGCCCGTATCGTGCGTTCGCAGCTAAAAGAAATGAACAAATTTTGGCAATGCATGCACACATGCTAGCATGCATGCGGTAGATAGATCCTACGTAGAACTACAACGAAATGCGGATCACATTTAGGTCATACTTTATTCATAGATACACCGTTCTAACCTTATCCGATCGCACATGCTAGCATGCAGTCTAACAGTGCACAGCTAAAAAACAGCAATCATGAATGATGCAATGAATTACAAGAAACACTAGCGTTGTTATCTTCAATCTTATCAATGGCTCGTAGTCGCGCGCTCGCTCGCATGCATACCCTCTATAGATCTGCCTATGGCCTGTCAGCACACACGTGCAACATGAATATGACGTCACGCCAGGCCAGAACCGCATCACTACCATATGCAGATATCATAGTGTGCTGAAGGGATCTGCATGAGCATCCATATCTCATGTAGCTCCAGTTGTTCAATGCTTGCGCTTCCACTCCACCTGAATCATTCAGTCAATGTTTGCATTCCAGCGTTGGCGAGAAAATAATTGCCCTGTGTGTAGTGAGAAACACACCAAAAACACTGTTAATCATCTCAACTATTCTTTTTACACAGTTCAAAGGCAGCTGATCATCAACAAAAAGATGAAGTTTACAACTCTACTGTCGCTGCTGATGACGACGATGAGACTGTTAACGAGTGACCATATGCACAATGAGGATACAAGAGATTTAACACCACCTTTTTGAATTGCCGGCTTTTGCGTTGTTTCTTTTCCCCATTTACTACTTTGCCACCAGTCGACATCAACTGAGCTTTTACTTCTCTTACTGTTGCTTCTTCTGCTATTACTGTTTCTCCATTGAATTGACAATTGTCTCTCCGCCCCCCCCCCTCCTCCTTCTCATGAGTATCATCATCATCATAGGCTATCTCCCCACTCTTCTCTTTCTCAAATCTTGATGCTTCTTTCTTCAAGATACCGTCGTTATGGACTACGCTATTGGCGACGTCATTTTCAGCAGTAGTGTCATCATCATCGCGTTGATGCTGTTTCGACCCATCAGCTGTATGTCTGGTCTCCTCCTCCTCCTCCTCCTCCTCCTCCTCCTCCTCACACTGATGCTGCTGCTGATTCTGCTCCTGATGGTGCTGACGGGTGAGGGAACGGTACTCGACTAAATACGCGACCCTGTTATGTTGGATAATAAACATGCAGCGTGTGTATGTGTGTGTATGTGTGTATGTGTGTGTGTGTGTGTGTGTGTGTGCGTGTGTGTTTGTACTCAAAAAGATACTACCTACAAATGATGATACCAGAAATACTGTGTG
>ADNK01000505.1:42500-95596 GCA_000320545.1 Bigelowiella natans CCMP2755 | reverse complement strand
TCCTAACCCTAACCCTAACCCTAACCCTAACCCTAACCCTAACCCTAACCCTAACCCTCAAATCCTAACCCTAACCCTCAAATCCTAACCCTAACCCTAACCCTCAAATCCTAACCCTCAAATCCTAACCCTAACCCTAACCCTAACCCTAACCTCAAATCCTAACTCTAAGAGACTGAACGCAAAACTTGCATCACATCGATTCCGTGCACACGCACGTTGCGCTGGCCACATGTGCGTTCATGTCATGGCCACGCTCGTCATGCGCAGCCCAATGTTGCACATTGTGGGCAAAATGTAATTCCAATTCCTTACTGTGTCCCTGCTTACATTGTTGTGCCTCCTTGAGACAGTTGCAGAACTGTGAAACGTTTGTGATTTGGCATGGCAAAGGAATAGCGCGGTGTCTCAAACGGCAACGTTGCACGCAGTGGACTGTCAGCAAATCTGCATTTTTTGTGTTGTGTGTGTCAGATGCTGGACACGTGATGGTGCTCATGTGCATTGCACAAATGCTAGCATGCTGATGTTGAACATCGCAGTGAGCAAACACCGTTTTTTGCATCATGTGTGTTGGCTTGTGGACCAGTAGTGGTTCTCACGGATTGCACAAATGTCAGCACACTGTCGTTGCGATGTCCAAAACTTTGTTGCGTGCAACAAGTGTTTTGAATCATTGCGCGCACAGTGGGAGTGGAATCAAAAACTCCATGGATCTCCCTTCTAGCGATGCTGCTTAAGCGAACATTCCCTGAATCAAAATTGTGGACCAATTGCAACCTCATCAGAATGGCAGAAGTACACATTCAGTGCACGTAATGGCTGCAATGGAAGTTGACAAAAATCTCACCTAGCAAATGCCACGATTTTGAGATGTTCTTCTGTGAGGCATTGAATGGCTTCAGCCAAAATTTTGTCTCGTTTGCTCAGTCCAACTACCTCAAGCATCAAGACATCACATTAGATTTCTTCATCTCACATTGGCCAAATTTAATTTACCGTGTGATTCAGACTTCAGATTTTTTTCCAATTCCTGCGAGCAATTGAACACCACCCAAATTCAAACTACAAATTCCATTCAAAAAACAATTGGTGGCCGCACCTTGTAGAGATGCTCGAGATATTCAGACAACTTCAACCATGTTCTACAAGATGGTGGCGAGGCGTCTGACCCTGGAGTGTGTGCGATTGCTTATCATCAAATTTCAATTGGAGTGCATGCAATGATTTCAGTCAACGACCTTCTTGAATCTCTTTCACTTCCATTTCAGAATCATGTAAAATCTGGATCAATTCAACCTGCATGTTACGTGTCCAAATTATACAATGTTGTTTCAAAGTCTTGTTGTTACCAGATGATGAGAAATTGGAGAGGCTGCTCGAAAATTCCTTGAATTAACAATGAAGACACATTGCAAATCAAAGTCGATCACAGAATTCGATCATGAGTTCATACCTTATCAAATGCGTGTGCTGAGTTTCTTCAAGAGTAGCCAATGATTTCCGAAGAAGTCTAGAAACATATATTCACATCATTGCAACTACGATCTGGAGAGAAGATGGAAAATTGTATCGAATCACACAGTCTCTCATTCCTTTAATTTATTTTCAATACACATCAAAGAGTCCTCTTCGAAATGATGAATAGTAGACCTACCTTTTCTTTCTTGATATGACTGTTTCAGAAGTATGATTACATGTAATATCCCAATCAATTAAGCCACAACGTGAAGATTCGGATGGAGAAAGAAGAGAAGAGGCCTCTTCTTGATGATTATTTTGATACCACGACACAATCTCATTGGCGGAGATTTGGATAAAATCGTTCAACTGTTCAGCGCACCATACAAAGGGAAATAGTTCTTATGAATATCATCAATATTTGATACAATCCAGTTTGAGTTACAACACATTAGACATTTTGGTTACTAATTTACCGATTCATATAAAATTTGATCTTCCAACAACAAAAGACGTGCATTGTCAAATATTTGTCCTCCTCGTTTTTGGTTCCCTGCTGCTGCTGCTACTACTGCTGCTTCTGCTGTATTGCTATACTTGCGTAACCTCAATACATAGTGATAATTGATATTATTCTCACGATTATGAGCAGTAGTTCCTCTATTTGCTTGTACCTCCTCCACGGATGCATAACTACCTCCAATCACTTCGGAAGGAAAAGGTAGAAAAACTGGGAATAGAGACGACTCATTATTTGAATCAGAAGAAAGTGGTTGTGATGAGCCAGGAACAGAACCAAACGATCGAAAAGAAGATGAAGGTAAGGATGATGATACTGATGATGATGATGAAAGCGGTGGTTCTATCCCGTAGCTCCATTTGTCTATTATCTATGTAGCAGCAATTAAAAATCACTCAGAGTTGAAGAATAGGAAGAAACAAGAAACGAGTAATCGAAAAAATCACTGCTACATTCGGGATAAATGCTCTCGTAGCTCTGTTTTTTAATTCCATTCTTATTTCCTTTTCATCATCATCATCATCATCTTCTTCTTATTCTTCCTTTCAGCATTATGCTCGTCAGTTATTACTAACGGTGCCAGTACTTATTACATTGCATGCCCACAAGTAGAGAGGAAAATCTACAAGGAAAGCAGCTGATCCTCTTGCTGCTGCTGGTGCTGCTGGTGCTGCTGCTGGTGGTGGTGATGGGCTCTCTTTGAATGACATTGAAGATAAAGGAGCTAGTAATGAAGCTAAAGATGCCTTCGAGGATATCAGTGATGATGATGATGATGGTGTTAATGATCCATCAAACGACGTGTTCCTCTCCATCGTCGTCATAGGTGATATTTTGGGCAATAATTCCTCGGTCCAATAGGCAAGATATCGTTCCAGACTTGGTAACAATATCTCCCTGAGTGCTGGTTGCAATGTTACTGGGATCCAAGAGATATTTCTGAGCGAGTGTAATGTAACCTCAGTAAGATTGGGTTGATCTTCCTGTACCTGCTTTGCTATGCGGTAGAGGATTGAAGACTGTGGTTTTGGAAGCACACGTAACAGAGGCCATAGATCAGAACTATTTCCCTGTGCAATTATAATATATCTAGTAATAAGGAATTGATGATGAAGATTATTATCAATTATTGTTATGATGGTGATATTGATGAGGTATTTTTGAAGTAAGTAGTAGATAACTGATAAGTAGTCGAATAATTGATGGGTGCGCACAGAAAGCACTATTTTTAAAAAACCAACTTCACACTGGTGCTATTACTATATATAACACAGCTGCTTTCAAGACTATGACTGTATCTTCTGATGCAATATGAAAATGCTATTTATTACAACCTTACTGTACTCATATAAGAGGAATAGCACCATCATCTCTTTTGCATCATCCTTAGGGTCGTCAATGTGATGATGATGATGCTTCTTCTCCCCACTTCTTCCAGGAGAAAATGTCGGGGTTGGTGATAATGACGATATTCTATCGAGAAATAGCTTGTAAATCTCTGGATAACGATTATGAAACATGTGCGGAGAAGGAAGATGCTTCATAGGAACCTCAAATATAACGTCGTTTCCAGGTTCAGTCTCATTTGAATATTTATCAGAGAAAACCCCTTCTTCTTCTTCTTTTTCTTCTTTGCTCTTTTCCATTAACACCCGATATTCTTCCTTATTCTTGCATAGTGTTAATGATCTAACTAATCTGGTAAAATCTTGGAGGAAGAGTCGGTGACTGCCACCTTCTTCTGCGTCATTGGCTACTGCATCATCAACACTTGTAGTAGTGGTAGTATTCCAATATTCATGAGGACGATTATTATGAGAAAAGAACATGGGCTTATTGAAAGCTGTATCAATTTGCATTATTCTTCCCCATGAGAATCTTAGTCTTTGTGTCATATTGTGAATGCGTGATTCAAGCTTTTTCACATAGGTTTTTACATAGGTTCTAGCAGCCAAAAAGTTTCCTCTAGTAAATGGAAGAGATGATGATGATGATAATGCTGTATCTGTTGATAAAGATGGATGCATTTCTTTGAATAGCCGGACCAATTGCTTGCGTGAGTCATGGATGAAATGCTTCAACGTGTGCAATTCTGTTATAGCATCTTCTCTGATAGAAGATAACTTTCCCATGTTTTTCGTTCGCACAGACACCGCTGATATAGTAGAAAATCAAGAACAAAAGTGTTGAAAAAGAGAGGTTAGTAGTAGTAGTATATGCATAAAGTGCATCTACTAGTAGGATACGAAGTCAATTGCTAAGAACATGGCATTGAAAACGATATCAAATTCTTTTTCTGTTTGTATTTTCATATTGTAGAAGGGATTGATGATGCAGCAACTTGTTGGATTTTAATGATGTATTGCTAATGCATGAAAACCTTGTGCACATCCTACCTATTCACAATCATCAGCATCGCTGTCATCATCATTCTCATCATCATCATCACCATCATCATCATCACAACTGTCATAAGGCTTTTCAAACCATTTTCGTCGTAATTGCTACAAGGTTCGGATCTTGTTGAGAAAGAATCATGATCAAGGAAATACTGATAAGGGCCTGGAAGGCACAGTATCTGTGATATTATCATTAATGTGAGATCATGCTCTTCTCATTAGAATTATGATAAATGTGAGAGCTTTTGCTATGAATTTACCAAAAGTGCATCCAGATCTATACGATCACTCATAAATATCAACATCAACAATTTATTATTAATACCTTAATCTTTCCAAATGCGGAAAATTCACCTTTTCTTGATCTTGGTACAGCAGAAAAAGATAATTATATTCTAATAGCCAAGGGATATGTATCGTCCAGTGTGCTGCCTCATCGTCATCATCATTATCATCATCATCATCATCATCATCATCATCATCTATACCATTGTCATCATTATCATCTCCATCATGATAATCTCAGTAACCTCTTCACATTTGTGAACGAAAACAAGCTGCAAGTTCTATCCTATCACCTACTTTGAGAATGTCATTGCTCGTTCTATGGTCTCTTGTCGCATATTAGAAAGCTTGGGTTTTCGCATGTATGCAGCAAGATGTGATGGAATCTCTCCCCCTGATGGAAATTATGTTAATACAAGGCCAACTGTCACTACCCTTTATAAAGGAGGAGGAGGAGGATACCGATACTTTGGAAAATATGATGGTGTAAAATTTGGGAAAATCAGTGAAGAAGACTGGTAAATGAGATAAAAGATAATGTACGAATACACATATGTGCTATTATTATTTTCACCCTTTGTAAATAGGACCAGACAATAAACTTTATGTTAAAATAAATATGGTGTAATAAATTGCAATGTATAATATACATACCTGGATTCTCTAACGTGTTGTTAGCTTCAACGAAGCCGTAACCACTGAGCAAAACATCATTTCCTTTGATTCCGTAACTTGTCATAACTTCTTCACCTATATATTATTGAAAATTATCATTGTTATCACCATTAGATCATCATTCCTGACGTAAACATGTAACGACTATTGTTCATGTTTTTCATTTATCATCTTTATTCTGGAAAGAATGAATCCCTACTTCTCATACTAGTACTATCTTCTACTACAACAAATGATAGTATCTATGCCATATTTTTCTTAACATATCTGCTTCACTTAAAAGATATTGGAATGAGGTATACTACAATAAGACAAATTACCTTTAAAAATGTGGCGTTTTGCAACATAGCCAATCTGGAAAATTTCAAACATAAGCTCAATTGTGTTCGTTTTGTTTCTCTCACGGCATATTAATATCATACTAAGATTTCCTTCGATGAAGAAATGTATCACAAAAACGTCAGATACACACAGATAAATTCATGCTCTTTAAAAGAAGAGTTCTCTCTCTCTCTCTCTCTCTCTCTCTCTCTCTGATACCTACACTTCTCTTGCTGAGTGATGCAATAATACTGTACTAATCATTCATTACGAAGCATTAAAAAATATTAGTAGAAGCAATAACATACACGGCCACTTCTCCTCTTTTCCATCGTCTTGATTGCAGCTGGCATCGATGATGATGATGATGATGATGATGATGATGATGGAAATGATGGGCTGCTAATCGTTACGTTGCTCACCCAATTCACGTGAGAATCAACCTGACAAGTTTTTTACTACTACTCACATTGTAATAATTATGGTGTTAATACTGAACAACATCATTTGTTTATACAAAACTATAATTTAAAACTAATAATTACGGTGAGAATGGTAAGCACTGATGTTTGTTTGAAAATAATACTACAATTTTTACTACAATCAAACCATCATCATCATCATCATCAGTACTACATTATGATTGAGATAGTCGAGGATAGGCAATAATACAAACTCTTGGCCCTTGATTAAACTCTGATGTAGTGAATGACAACAACATAGGATCAAAACATAACACATATTACAAAAAATGATGCGTACTTTGCAACAGCATGCTACCATATTTGCAGGAGGTCAATATTTTGTTTCTAAAGTCAAATTATTTCATGAAACGAGGTAATATAATTTAAGTTATTTGTTGGAGCTCTGAAGCATCTTTTTTATATACATGCACTTTTTACCATAATATAATTTTGAACCTCTGAAGCAGCTTTTTTATATACATACACTTTATTATACCATAATATAACTTAATCCGCTAAAAGGATAGCAAAGCTTCATTGTCGTCGTCATCACCATCATTTTCTCTTTTGTTTTTCTCTTCTGCTTACATAAAATTTAAGTATATCAATTCATCATCGTAAGTTACCTCATCTCCAAAACTCCTTGATCTAAAAGTCGACCAAGCCCATATTAGTTCTTCATGCTTAAGGCCTAATAAAAACAAAAAGGAGATGAAGAAAAATAAGAAGAAGAAGCAACAGATAAAGAACATGGAAATCACTTCCTCATGCTTTAGGCTGCTAAAGCAGGTTGAAATGAAGAATCCTCAAAGTAGTATACTACTACAACCACCATTACCACAACTACTACTACTACTACTACTACTACTACTGTTACAACTACTAGACTATTGCAACACCTACAAACCAATACTTATTATACTAGTTATTGTTATCACTCACAACATTGCCCAACACTGCTCATAATCTCTTTCAAACTCAAGAACCAACAACAACATTCTCGTGATTGTATGTATACTGTTTATACACTGCATCGAATTGATGTTACAAGTAAGCTGTGCTACGACGAGCTGCTGCTTCTTCATCACCGTGAAGTGGTGTGAAGTGAGGAATAAGATATTGTGTGATGACACGACGAATGTGGCTTAATCCCATCCTTTGTCGTACTGAATAGTCATAACTAAATAGTAATACAAAGAGGAGGAAGTGAGGAAGAAGAGACCAGAAACACCTTCAAATATAGTCATAGTCTTTTTCAACATCTTTTTCTATCTATTATTACTGACAGAGGAGTGCCTCTAAGAAATTCAATTTCATCATCACTCCACCAAAGAACATCGCTGTATCTGTTTCAGAAGAATAAGATCATACAACCACGAAATTCTGTGTATTTTTGTTTAAATGAGGTATAGAATTAGGATAGAGGGTGGTGGTGATGGTGATAGTGCTGGCGGAATGAGATATTTATAGTTATTATTATTATTGTTGTTTCTATTATCATTGTTATTATTATTATTATTATTATACAAAGTTGGGAGAGAGAGGAAGATCATCGATTCAAATATTCAATACAACCACTCATTGTTTCATTGTTTAACATTAATCATCACCGCTCTGGAAGTGAGAGGAAAAATGGTCCGAAATCCGAGACTTGAGTATATTCGCTTGTATCAATCCAACTGTATTCTTGTGGATTGCAATATTTGCGTCGATATAGGACCAACAGTAGACAAAATTTGACCTGAAAAGAAAATACCAAAAACAAGAAAATGTGCACGTATTAATGTACATATTTAGGGTGCATAATTGTTATAAGAGAAATCATTATTGTTGTTATTATTATTATTATTATTATTATTATTACCTGCCTCATAATTGTTATATTCGATATTATTAATTATGACTATTATTATTACCTGTCTCCATAGAGCACTTCTTTCACTTAGAGGTATACTATGCATCATTTTCTTTATCAGAGAGATAACTTCTGGATTATGTAAAAATGTTTTTTCCCAAGCTTTGTGCAAAGGACCTCGGTCTGCATCATCTGCAATATTAAAATTACAATCAATCTCAACCATATTCAGAATGCTCAGACACACACACACACACACACACACACACACACACACAAGTAGGATGGAATATGTTCTTGTAGCCTCTATTCTCTTTGTTGCATAGAAGAGAATGTATCTAAAACTGTAGTATAATCATCTTTATTATCCTCTTTGCTGCATAGAAGAGAATGTGTCTAAACATTGTAGTATTCTCATCTTTATCATCCCCTTCGGTGCAGCAAGCAGCATAAAATAGAGCTTATGTTTATGTTGTGATCAAGTGATGATGTCAATTATAAGCAATATATATATATATATATATATATATATTATCATGTCTCTTATTTACAGATAGATAGATCTACATAATTACCAAGTGTCAGTGCTAAATCCACTGGGATTGAAAAAAAACTCTCATTGACTTGAATATCTTCAGTTGCAATAACTCCTAATCCCTTTCCTTCAATGTGAGAGAGTTTTACTTTTTCCATTTGTACATTGTTCTTCTCCAACCACACAAGAAGAAGTGGATCAATATCTTGATGATGATGAGGATTAGAAGGTTGCTCTGTTGCATTTCTTGCCTCCTTGTCGCTGTGCCAATTATCATCTTCTTCTTCACATAAATAGTACTTCATCTCCTCCTCCTCCTCCTCCTGCTCTCTACGACCAGTTTGTCTTCCATAACTGCTGTTTCCTCGTCCTCCTCTTATTACCAACAGTCTATGGTGCTGGTGATTATAATGCGGGGTGGAAATACCAAGCAAAGGTGATGGTTTTATAGCGCTGCTGATCGAAGAAGGGGAGGAGGGGGAGGATACCGCTAGTTTTGATTGTTGCGACATTGCTTTACTTTGAAGCTTATAATCATGCTTTCTGGTAGTATGAAGAGCACGTGGAAGACAGACAGTAAAATAGGATGGGAAGAAGGAGGAGTATATACTTCCTTTATTAGGGTTGTCGATGGCGGCCTTTTTTTGCTCATCGTCTCCTCGTAGTCTGATACAAGAGAAGCACAATCAAACATCAATTCGTATGATCCCAAATAATAGAGTAAGATGGATGAAATGGTAGTGACAATGACGCTGTTGATCAGTATAGAGATTAAAACCTTCCTCCTGAGCGGCGGATGGTTTTCTTGGACGAGAGAAGGCGACGAAGAAGAATCTTCATAGTCCTTAACCGTGAATGACGACTCATGTTGCCGCCACCATTAGTGTGATTATTATTACTTTCGACATTGCTGCACCGGTGATTGCATCTAGAACCAATCCCACCCCCTTCAAGCGACAGGCACTGTCCTCCTCCCCCTCCCACAAGTGGGATTGAGCATGGCGGTAGTGTGTTACGATGTGAGATAATAGCATCAGAACAACTACCACCTAAAAAAGAGGAAGAGGAGAAGGAAGTAAAGAAGATATCCCTGTTTGGATATGAATCCAGAAGATTGTTCTCGTTGAATTGATAGGCAGCAGCCCTGTAGCATGCAAGAATAAGCATAACCCCTACTCCAAAAGTAGTAGGAAGTGTGAGAGAAATGCTGCTAGCTTTCCTCCTTCTTAGACAGCAGCAGGACCCAAATTTTGTAATAATCATTAGGGTCGTCACCATCGCACACTGTACTCCTCCAAATCTTGGCAATATTTCACTTAAATTCGTTATTACCTCTTGCAATTCGAATAAAGGTGGTTGGCATATACATACAACAAGATCCTTCTCCTTCTTTGCATCATCATCACAGTATGTGATATTAGTTCACTATGATAGTAGTGCTAGTTTTCCTTGCAGTATTTCGGGGGAACATTGATGCTTTCCTCCTTTTCCTCCTCAGATGCTGCCCCCAAAACCCCACGTAAAGGCTTCAATGTTCCGGGTGGGGGAACTTAGTAGTCTCTTTTATTTGTTGTTGATGTTGTTGTCGCACGATCAAATTCCCCTCCAATTCCACCGATATTTCGAGATATCAGGTTGTCGTATGTTCAAAATCGCCTCAGATTTGATGGAAAAAGTCGGCAAGAAACAACAAGAGAAGCATCGGAGTGGAGCAAGAAGTCGTCACTGTCTGCACGCATCACCCCCACCCGCCCCCATTGCTCCTTCCTCTGCTCTGCTCGTCTACCTGCTGGCTGCTGCTGCTGCTTGGTAAATAAACACTACAGCAGCAGCATCAGCAAATGAAATGCACCCAAAACACCGAAATGGCAACCAACGGCAGTCTACTACGATCTCAAAAGTACTCTTCGCGGTATGGGTTACCTTCATGATCGCTTCAATGGTGAGACTAATTTATTATTCACTACTTGTTGCAAAAGCATCTAACTTGAAATGGCTCTTTGCAAGGAAATCCCTATCGCAAGGCTGCCATCTCGTGAATCTTCACTAAAAACAGCAGCAGCGTTGGACTCCTCCATCAAAGTTGCTGAATTGAAGAAGAAAGATGATATTAAGTATAATCGTGAGCAGAATCGAATGGATGTCAACGCCACTCTTAGGGATCTTCCATGGATTTCTAAGGTAAAGTGGTAGAATATTACATTGATTGTGCAATGTGAGGTTCCTGTCTCAACTAGGGCTAATAACACATTATATCTTTCCCAGTAAAAAAAGAATTCCACCTGGGAGATACTCTGATCAGTGTTATTCTTACTTACTTACTTACATACTTGCAAGGAGGTGGCAAATGCATATGCATCAACTCGGGGAATCACGCACTTATACCCATGGCAAGCACGGGCATTAAGGGAACTTCACCGTAAGTAGGAATAAGTACCAAATACATTTTTGATGTCCCTCCTCATCATTCCTTCTGTTCCTAACTCATGATGATTGAACGGGGTAGGCAACTCAACAAACATGGTTTTCACACTCCCAACGAGTGCTGGAAAGACTCTGCTGGTAGTGAAGGCAGACATACAATTCAATCCAATAAACATCTTTACATTTGTTGTAACTTGATGTTGTTTTGTCTATGTGTTCTTAAGGCTGAGATAGCAATTTTGAGATGCTGTATCAAGAAAAACAAAACGTAACATATATGAATAAGATAAGTATGTATTTTGCATGTACGGGTATCATCATCATTTTTTGATCGGTAATATTGAATATATATATATATATATATATATATATATATATATGTCTTCCTCAGGGCCCTGCTAGTGCTACCTTATGTGGCGCTCGTTCTTGAAAAACTCTCTGCACTTACGACAATTGCTAAGCACGCAGGTATTTACTTTGCTTATCGTCGTGAGAAGTAGAAAGTTATTAAAAAAATAGTTATAGTAGGTCATTGACCAATATGTTGACGATGGATATGGTGGTCTGGTGATACATATTATTATATCACGATGGATGGTGGTCTGGTGATACATATTATATCATTGACCAATATGTCGACGATGGATGGTGGTCTGGTGATACATATTATTATATCATTGACCAATATGTTGACGATGGATATGGTGGTCTGGTTATACATATTATTATATCTTGAATATAAAATAGGTTTGTACGTTGCAGCTTACCACGGTAGGTAGGTAGGTAGGTAGTAGTGGAAATAATAATGATACAATACAATACACACAGAGACCAAACAAATATAATCAGCAACAACAAAATATTGACTCAGCAATTTATGTGAGTACTCACGGTATTATTATTATTATTATTATTATCATTATTATTATCATATGTTAACAGGTCCACACGGACAACTTCCACCTTTGCGACGACCTGGAATTCTAGTCGCCACACCAGAAAAGGTAGCAAGCTATAGCTACTACTAGGCAATGATGATGAATCAATACTAGTATGTATTATAAAACACTCACACAGAAACATCAACGGGTGATATTGTTTCATGCTAGATAAAGAAATAAATTACATGTTATCTCTCAGGCAACAGCTATTGTCAATTCTCTGATAACTGCTAAAGGTGTGTGCGTGTGCGTGCGTGTGCGTGTGTGCTGAATTTATAACCCCTGTTTTACCGCACATCATGATAACAGCTGTAGACTTATTACTCAAGCCTATATGTGATTTATTTACTTATGTATAGTTATTGATTAATTATGTTGTTCTTCAGATGGAAATCGGTCCATTTATGAGTTAGGTTTGGTTATCTTAGATGAAATCCAAATGGTAGGTAGGTAGGTAGGTAGCTAGATAGGTAGTAGTAGGACGACTAGTTATCTTAGATGAAATCCAAATGGTAGGATTGAGTAATAGTTTGCTGATACAAATAGCTCAAATATCGTCATTATAAACTCTGTGATTTCAGATATAATAACTCAAACATATAATCTATACTTTATTTCATTAATAATTCCTCTTAAACAAAATATGTTTCTTTCCAGGTTGGAGAATGGAAAGGAGATAAAATCACATCTTCTGCTGCTGGTGGTGGTGGTGATAGTCGTGGTGGATTAGATTCAGCAGCAACAACAATAGTTGGACAAAGCATGAAACAAATTGGTAAATATGGTTGTTAATAAAGCTGATTGATATGCAATCATATATGCAGCTTGTATGGAAATTCTTGTGTCATCATATAGTCCTGTATATTATATTCTTCTCTAGGAGGGGGTGGCAATCATCATGTTGTCCTGTATTATATTCTTCTCTAGGAGGCGGTGGCAATCTACTTCGAGGTCAAACCTTGGAACTATTGGCATCACTTTTAATTTGGTATTATCACCACCACCACCACCACCACCAATTTATTTCTCTGAAACAACATAATATTCCTTTATTAGGCATGGTAACCGAAGAGACCTGCAGGTAGTAGTAGTAGTAACAGTAGTAGTAGTAGTGGTAGTGGTAATAGCAAAAAGTAATTATTGATGATTGGGTTGTTCTCTTGCAGTATTATCATTATCATTAACATCTTCTTCTTCTTCTTCTTCTTCTTCTTCTTCTTTATGTTCCATCGAATCCTATTAGGTATTGGCTATGTCGGCCACGCTTGCTAACACGAAGGAAATAGCAGCATGGTATTATGTGATAATAATGTGAATAGTATCAGAAATTGATATGGTAGTAGCAGCTTCACTGACAATGGAATGTATTAAAAAACTGTCTGAACATAGTTATAGCACACGACGACCTCTTTTTCTAATTCTTCTTCTTTTTCTTCTTCTTCTTCTTCTTCTTTTTCTTCTTCTTCTTTTTCTTCTTCTTCTCCTTCTTCTTTTTCTTCTTCTTCTCCTTCTTCTTTTTCTTCTTCTTCTTCTTCTTCTTCTTCTTCTTCTTCTTCTTCTTCTTCTTAGGTTTCGTGGAAGCATCTTTGAGGGAGGCTTTCGGCCAGTTCCTTTGAGGTGGGGGGGGTGAGGGTTAAGGGAGATTATAACAGCAGCAGCAGCAGCAGCAGCAGCAGCAGCAGCATATTTGATGATCTATGGATGATCAGCAGCGATTTCTTTCAAAGGCTTGATTCTCCTTACGACTAGAATCGAGAACAATAGACAATTTCCTTTACAGCTATTTTGGTGCTACTTCTTCTTCTTCCCTAATAAAAATTATTGTCAGGCAATTTCTAAAGGCTGGAGTTGATATCTATAATTCCACGTGCGTACGTAGTTCAACCTAAACTGCCGCTAAATTGCAGCAGCATTTGATTGAAAATGCATCATAATTGATGTCTTTATCATTAAAACTACTACTACTACTACTACTACTACTACTACTACCTCTCATAATATGCATAGGGGGCACAGAGTACGTGCTTTGACATCAAATAAAGGAAGTAATTTGTATTCAATGTGGAAAAGATTTGATTGATGGAGTGCTATGTACCTGCTGCTGATGAGATAGTATTAATAGTTTTTGATAATATCTTGTTAAAAGAGAATAACAACTGTATTAATAATTACTTACATGATGATTAATAACTACTGATATGATGATATCGTATTTTTTAATATATGTTATAAGATTTTATCAACACCAAATAGACACACAGACGACAGAGAAGCAGCGTCACTACTACCATATCTATTCCAAAATTTCTGTTAGTGTCATCTTGATCTGCTGCCTCGTTGTCATTGATATGTGTTGTTATGAACAACAGTGAATCATGCTCGACGTGACTTAAATGGCGTTATGGATTTGGTAGAATGAATAGTGTTACTACTACTACCACTACTACTACCACCCCTACAATGTCCACTTTCATTAATTCAATAATTATTTTCTGACTTGTGAATAATTCTAAATAATGATATCAGTCCTTCATCCATTCATAATAGATACTACTGCTCGATAGTAGTTTAATGTACTGCAGTAGTTACTGTACCATACAATCCATATTATAGTAGTAATAGTAGTAATATTGCCGTTTGACAGAGAGTATGTATGTGCTTCTCCTATTTGTAACACAGATTCGTGAAGTCACCAGAGAAAACAAAAGTAGACATTACTAAATTCATTGAGTATCATCATCATCATCATCATCATCATCATCATCATATTCTGAAAGTCACTTCTCTTAAGTCTTACAAAGTGCATAATAACAATCTTCTTTCAATTGAACGAGAAAGTAGTGATTAATAATACCATTATTTGTTGGTGTGTGATGACTAATATGAATAGAGGTTTTAATATTCTGCTCAAGTCGATCTGCAGCTAAGGTGAGTGAGTAATGAAAGAGAAGAGAAGGAGTAATATCATCATATTCAACTTGTTTGCAATATCTAAGGATTGATCATCATCACATAGGAATATATTATTATTATGATTGATTGATTGATTCATTTGATTGATTGATTGATTGATTAATTGATGGTGATGATGAAGGCATGCGCTGAAATGGTTGCTAAACATGGCGGAGCAGAGTGTTCCTCGTGTTGTACCACCATCAAAAGGGACAAGGGACAAAGAGAAGTCTCTCTCCATGATAATGATGAGAATAACAATCTAAGAGGAGGCAATGACATGATGAAATCATCATCATCAACTTCATTCCACTGCTGTGAAAAGGACAAATATAAACGTATGTGATGATGTAGTAGTAGTAGTAGTAGTAATATTGGTAGTCGTCGCATAGTATTATGACACATCATTTCAGATATTATAGTAATAATGATAATGTCATCAAACATCATCACCATCACCGTCACAATCGTCATTATCATCATCATCACACGCACATCTAGACCTATCCTATTAGGTGGTATACGTCATGATCTAAATAACCTCATAACGGAGGCAGAGGTGGGCATTCAAAGCAGCAGATTACTACAGAGCATCATCATCATCATCGTGAGCTTGTTTGCATGTTTGACGTGTACCCAATGAACAAGACCTTAATCTCTACTATAAACATTGATAATAATGCGTAGGAAGGACTCGAATACAACGCTACCAAAGATATGATTTTAAAGTAACAGTAGTAGTAATATTCATTGTTGTTTTTTTAAAAGTGCATCGTAATTAGATTTCGGAAACAGAGTAGGAGACAGTCACTTGATCTGTACCTAGTAATGAAAATGGATAGTTATTTTGAACATGAAGAAATATATCATTTTAATAATTACTACTACTACTACTACTACTACTATATTCTTCTCTAGAGGAGTCGGTTATCACCATGCAGGGATAGGTCCTGTCGCTAGAGCATTGGTACTACAACTACAACAAAACAGATACATCAGAGATAATATATTTATTTATACATAAGTCTTTCTTAATTTGATTCTCTAACAATTATTATTCTTTTGTCCTTTCAAAACCGAACAACGCCTTTTTTGGTTTCCTCTGCTTTTCGTAATAATAATAATAATAATAATAATAATAATACACTTTTAACCTAAGATCGAAGATGGTTACCGAAGAAGCGTCTTAAGTATACTGTGTGCAACCAGCACATTAGCGGTACTTGCTTTGCTTTCTTTGGTGAAATAATTAGCGGTACTTGCTTTGCTTTCTTTGGTGAAATAATTGCAAACTGCTATTTTGTGTTCCTTCTGTATGTACCAACAACAAAAACAACAACAACAACAACAACTACCACTACTACTGCTACTACTACTACTACTACTACTACTACTACTATTACTACTTTGAGTCAGAGTCGTCTTTCTGCTCATCCTCATCACCATCACCATCATTATCATCATCATCATCATCATCATCATCATCATTATTCTCTTTTCTCGAAAACATTTTAGTACGTTTCCAAGATAGCTATTACTTCCACAACACTGTATGTTACTTATTTACGTCGTTATCATCATCATCCTCATCATCAGCATCATAATCTTTATATCGTACTATATATGATGAATTAGGCAGGAGTAAATTTGCCTGCAAGTAGGGTTATTTTCCGTACCCCATATATTGGTTCATCTTTCTTAGGTCAATACTATCATCCAACTTAATAGAACAAGAATTTTTTACTTTTATTTCCCACAAGAAGATGATTGCTGCTTCTTCTTCCTCTACTACAAATTCTACTCTCATTGACCCTTACATTCTAACAATCTCATGCATGATAATACAAATAGAAGTACGATAATTTAGTGCTTGTAATTTAAAATGATGAGTGATGACGACTTTTTTTTTATGCATATTTATGAATTCCGTTCATAGGTATACGTTTCTTAGATATATATATATATATATATATATATATATAAATATGTATATATATATATATATATATATATATATATATATATTTGTAAGTATGAAATCTGATCAACATTTTAAGAGATGTATGATGTGTCCTCATCACATCTCCAACCATCGTGTTATTATAGACGCTCAAAGATATCGCCAGATGGGAGGGAGAGCAGGAAGGTGCATATTAATGAATTAAATCTTGTTCAATTAATATACTATATATATAATACTCATATGTGTTTTAAACTATAGAGCTGGATATAGCGATGTTGGGGATTCCTACATTCTTGTCCGTCCTTCTTCTAGAGACTACTTCAGATCTCTACAATTGTAAAAAGCACCAACCACCTTTGACATTAATAATATAGCAATACAAATCGCACTGTATATTTTATGATGATGCTTGCTGCAATAATATAGCAATACAAATTGCACTGTATATTTTATGATGATGCAGCAATTTTTGGTTGTTTTATAGGATGAAAGAAGACCTTCCACCCGTTAAATCGGGGCTACTTGTTGTGAGTGGTTATTCCGTCGAGTTCAGTAATGAGAAAAAGAAGTACGTTAAATAAAATAATATAATGATGATGATGATGATTATTATTATTATTATTATTCGAGGCAAGATAGTGATGTAATCAATTATTTATTCTTCTAGGAGAGGCAGGAACAAATATTATAATGTACCTGTTGGAATGCTACAAGCAGTTTTGATAGGTACTAAGGGATTATAATACGTTCAAATTTGTCTGATGATAGCATTAGATCTCCATCTCCTCCTTCTTCGTAATCATCATCATCATCGTCATCATCATCATCTTTATCTTGATAGATCTTCTTGGAGGAGTCACCAATTGTCATTGTTTATCATTTCGACTTGTTAGTGCTACATTTGGATAATAATAAGAGGAACAATACTAGACTGATTGTCGTTATTTTTTGTTTATACTTGCAGCAATCACAGCACTAAATGCACAAAGTGTGGAAGATGTAGAACGGTAACCCAGTGTTGTTATTCTTCCGCTACCTACTCCTACTACTACTACTACTACTACTACTACTCTTAGAATTAGTGTTCCATGATGATATATGCTCTTCCAACTTCTTGTCCTCTTTCTCTTTGACTACTACTACTACTGCTGCTGCTACTATCACTACTATTACTACTTCTACTACACAGTTTTTTAAAATGCACTTTGTTGGCTGTTCAAGCTGATAATTCAAGCATCAAGATACTCACAGAAACAGCTTTAGTAAGTAGGAAGAAGAGTGATGAAGAAATAGACCAAGAAAAATGAAGAAGAAGTTGTAGTACTAAAAGTAATAGTAGTATCTACTCACACAGTGAGTGTGTAGTAGTAACATCAAGGTTGATCATTGTCTGGTATCTCATAAGATCCAAATCATGCTTCTTCCACTTATTCATTAATCATACAAGAGCAACAGTTACAACAATTTACTATAATTATTATTATTATTATTATTACATAGGATTGGTTAGGAGATAATGGATTTCTTGCACGAGCGAGAACTCGTATTATCGGGCAAAACCATAATCTTGCCTCAATCAAATACTTCGTTCCAATGAAGCCGAGGGGGGAGGGGAGAGATGACAGAGACCACGTATTAAATGAAGAGAATTTGAGTGAAGGCAGCAGTGCTGGTGGTCTGATTAGTGAGGATCATCAGCACTTCAATGTTGGCAATCCAACAAAAGTACTACTACTACTACTACTACTACTACTACTTGCAGTACACGGATATCATTATCATTGTAATTATTATTATTATTAATTATTATTAATAATAATATATGCATTTTATCAACTTTTTAGAATAATGAGTGACGCCTCCTCCCTCCTCCTCCTCCTCCTCCTCCTCCTACTCTCCCCTTCACCCTAATCATCATATATGATTGAATTATAGGATACTACTACTAATAATAATAATAATACAACTACTACAACGAAGGTAAAAACAAGTAGATTAGCATGGGCTGCTTTCAAAGCAGCTATCCCTCCATATCAAGCGGTGGATATTCTCAGAGATCTAAGAAAAATTGTTAGGTAAGTTGATGATGTTTTGACACCTAACAATGTATTTAAATAAATTTATACATATTAATATATATATATATATATATATATATATATACAAACATACTCATGTTACAGCACGGTAAAACTTAAATGATATCATTCTCAGTATTTACTCAAATATTGATGAATAGTATATATTTATATACACAAGTTATATCAATTATTACTTTAGATCTGTCGTATTGGTAGACCGAGGATGTCTCCATTTATGCTATCTGTGTGCACAAGCAAATGACGTTATCCATGGTAGTAAATAATAACATCATCCTACTACTAACATCTTGTCGATGACAGTGGTAGCAGTAGTAGTAGTAGCAGTAGTAGTAGTAGTAGTAGTGGTGATTGTGATAACTCATTGCAGTACTATTTTCTCTTCATAAATAGTCAACTATACTGTGCTACATCAAGTTCTTGGTGGTATCACCAGTCACACCGAAGCAACAGCAGCAGCAGTAGCAGTTAATACTCCTCCTCAAATATCAGAAGGAGGAGGAGTAGGAAATGAATGTTCATCATCTTCTCATGTATGCATCATGACATATTACAAGCAACACAATAATAATAATAATAATAATAAATAATAATAATAATAATAAGATTATACAACCGCACTATGTATAAGTGTGATTGGCCACCTGTGACCGTAGTAGTAGTAGTAGTAGTAGTAGTAGTAGTGTTCGACTGTGGTTATTTATGTGTGTTTATGATGATGATGATGATGATGAAGATGATGACAGATATTATTATTATTGTTTTTATTATTATTATTATATCCCTCATCATCATCATCATCATCATCATCATCATCTTGACTGTTGGCTGCTATTGCAAAGGGGACTAGCAGCAGCATCAACAGCAATGGAGAAGCAATACACCTGGTTGCACAGCAACTTGAATTGGTGAGTACATAATTTCTAAAGAAATTAAAATATATCAGAGAAATGAGTCTATGTACATAACAACTGTCACCTATTTGTTGTCGCTATATGATGATGATGATGATGATGATGATGATAATAACGATGATTTATATGTGATGAAGAAGAACAAGGAAAAAAAAAATAGATCATCAACGGAGGCAGATAGATTTTTTATTGCTTGTTTGGTCTGAACAGGGGGAAGGGGGGGGGGAGAGACTGGGATGGTGTTGTTGCTGCTGCCAACAATAATAATAGTATTTATCACAGAAGATTCTAATCATGGGGAACAAATATATATAAATGTATATATATATATATATATATATATATGTGTGTGTGTGTGTGTATGTGTGTGTGTGCGTGCGTGTGATGATAACCGTGCAATTATTACAATGATGGTTGTCGCAACAGCATCACATTAGTGTAATAATCATATATGTATATATATATATATATATATATATACTATAAACTTTAATATTTATCCTAGACGGACAAATTTATTACTTCGCAAATGCGAGGTAGGTACAAGATAGCACTACTTACTGTTGCTGCTATTGTAGAGGCGTGTGCCTCCATGCTGCTACTAGAAATATGCACTTGTTTCAATCTCTACTACTGCTATTACTACTACCTGATTTATTATCACCATGGCTACTGTTATTAATGATAATTGATCATGTAAAACACATTATACTACTATTCTGTGTATATATATATGTGTGTGTGTGTGTGTGTGTGTGTGTGTTTGAATTATTCACATAGTAACGAGGTATTGACTGTTGTAATGGCTGCTGCAGTGATGATATATGCTACTAGTCATCTTGCTGCCTGTCTTTTTGTGAAGATGGTTTAAATTGGGCTGCTGCTATTATTGTGTATTATGGCGGCGCAATGAGGTTTATTTGTGTATTCTTCTTCTTCTTCTTCTTCTTCTTATTATTATTATTAAAAGGAAAGACTTACTCATCACTGGCGCAAAAATTACACGAACGAGCAAGTAAATTTATTACTTTTTTTATATGATTGATTGACCCTTTATTGATTGACAACAACGATGACAAGATCACGGGAAGAAGAAGCATAGAAGAAGACGATAATGATTGACTTACTTATAGTGTATGATCAATAATTGTGATGATATTGGTCATTATTAGGTCGGCTATATGTAGCTCTGATTCTCTCAGAAACCGTGCAAGAGGCTGATATGAAGCAGGTGATTTACGAAGAATAATGACATATAATATATATATATATATATATATATATATATAATATGTGTGTGTGTGTATATTTGAGAGAGATTGCAGATGCATATAATGAAAGAAGACACACACACACACACCGCGTATTAGCTTCTTCTGCTGCTAATATTCTTTGATAGATATTTGCGGTATAATCTGCTAATGTGTTTGTACAACTTTCACAACTATCACCTTAAATAACATTTGAACATCATCATCATCCATAGCAACATCAACAATAATAACTACTACAACGACTACTGCTATAAGTTCTCTTGTAAGTTTGTAGTATCACCATTCTTGATGATGACATCTACTTTCAGATATCGAAGAAATTCCATGTGTCATACGGAGATATTCAGGTAGTAATTTTTTAAATAAATGTATTAGAGTCAGAATCTTTCGCATCTTCTTTTTTCGATCTCCAAAGTAACATCATCACCATTATCTATCTTCTTACGCTTGTTGAATCTGGTGGTAGTCGATTCCAGTATGTTGTTCACTGACCATAATTGGCTCTTCCATCACTTCCTCATCTACAAACAGAATTTGATGCAAAGCGCAGCTTCTCATGGACATCGGTATTATTATTATTATTATTAGTAGTAGTAGTAGTAGAGTGATTTCGCACAGGTGAAGAAGTTTTATAGATAACCAATGGAATTTTTTTACCCTTATCATCATCTTTTTTTAAAAGCGTTTCTCGGTTCTGTGAAGAGCTATCTGGTTTGTTGCTTACTACCTTCCTTCAGGATGATGATAAAAATAAGAATTCCGACATAAACAAATGATGCTTATAATTTGTTGTTAAGCATTGTATACGAAGTAGTAATCTGCTGCACAACATTGTTATCATTCTGGATAAATTGAACAAAACTGAGGATAATTCACGTCATCATCGTCATCATCGTCATCGTCATCGTCGTCGTTATCATCATCATCATCATCATCATCATGATATTGCCATAAATTTGAGGATTGTTTCTAGATGAATTTTGGCACCTTGGTACATTGCTGAGATCCTTTATACCGCGTATATATGGGGTAATAATATGCAACATCAATGGGACTTCGCTGTGCTACCCTTTTCAGTACAGATCTTGAACATATTCTTATTATATATAACAGGGAGTACGACGCGAAGTTGCTGATCTAACTCTTATTCCGTGAGTAGTCTCCTTCATTAACCATCTGATCAATGGTTTTTAGTAGTGTATCATCATCGATATTGCTTTTGTAGTAACACATGTATATATATATATATATATATATATATATATACATATATATCACTTACAATCATCATCATTTTTTAAGATATCTTGGTGGTCAAAGAGCTCGAAGAGCGTATGATGCTGGTAATAATAATAATAATAATAATAATAATTATAATACTATAATATCGGAACTAAGTTCCCACCACCCCCTGTGCTGTTTTCTGAATAAAGGCCTAAAGAGTATCCGTGATGTCGCATCATGCCCTCTCTCAAAATTGCGAGGCATCTTAAGAATAGGCTCTATGATAGCAACAAGGTCAGTAAACCCATAGTCAGGTTATCGATAATGTATACTGAGTGAAACGATCATACGACGTTTTTCGGGTTGATATTATGGATGATGAATTTACTGCTGCTTTACTGTGACATCATATGCATAACCAGAATCAAAGTTGCTGCACAAGCCCTTGTGATACAAGAGGCCCAATCAATGGCAGATGAAATTGATGAGTTGAACATGATCGTGGACAATGATGATGCAAGAGCAGCAGTGTGAAAGAAGTTACATGCGTAAAATGTGATTAATGCACAATGATGTCTCCTCAGTGAAAAAAGTCAGATCGTAAAATGTGATCATTGCACGACGATGATGTCTCCTATCCACAACGAAGAAATTGACGTATGATCAGCAATGCGACCTAACAAGAAAATTACAAAATGCATCATGTGTCCCGTTCTAGCGTTGTTCGTTGTGTGCTGTGTGATGTTGATATTTGCCTGCGCTGTGACAGCAAGTGCACGCATGCCAACACCTTCATCTAGTTCATGCACGAAAGTGACGAGTCGCACTGCACAGCTAGACAGTGCACAACACATGACACACTGAACAATGTGTCTGCCATGATGGTTCTGCATGTCACCAGATCATGTTGTGCACAGGTGTCAAGAATTTGTTTGCGATTCTTTGATTTTCCCTTTCGATTGGAGTCTTCCGTGCAGATTTCCATTGGGCTCTTTGGCTCCTTCTGCTGCATGAGTTGCACGCACATGGCGAACAACGCCAAACTAGCAAATGCATGCAGCATCACGCTGCAGTGACAGTCATTGTCACAGCGCGTTCACCCTGCTACTTGAGCACAAACACCAGACAACGCACACCAGAATGGTCGTCGTGCGCTCACGTTCTGCATGCATGTACTTGCAGTGATGCGATGCTGGAACATGTCACATGCTGGCATGCACTGTGTGCCAGTGTGATCAGCGCATCGCAAGTGAATGCATGGTGCACACAAAACATCCATGCTAGCATGCTGGCATGCAGTAGCCACCCACTCACACTGCTCAGCTAGTCGTCGCGTCATCGCAGTCATCACAGGCTATGGCTAGCTGGTGCATGCATGCAAGACGGATGCAATGAATGAAATTGCAATGCAGTTGAACATGCTAGCTGCTAGGCTGGCAGCTAGCTGTGTGTGCCAAATGAGTCACAATGAATTGGTGAGTCCAAACAAATGTGCACATCTAGCTAGCAAGATCCAGTGAATTGCAATTGCTAGATCCAGAGCTGTCATTGATTCACAATTGAACTTCGATCAATGTGATGGGACAGTTTCATCACCGGCTGTCGTCCACATGTGGCAAGCAGGCGAACTAGCTAGCAAAATCCCATTCATGATCTACACTACTAGACTGGTGCAGCTGATGTCCCGGATAACCCTAGATCGATCCGCCCCATGCTAGCATGCTAGCAGCAGGTCCAGCAATTTGGTCGACGTACAGAAAAATGGCCATCGCATCATCGCTAATGCGTCAGTACGTCTTGTGAGCAGCATGCTAGAGTCTACGAGTGCTAGCGTGACACTGCAGCAGCCAGGAATCGAAATGAATGTCATTCACACCGCCAAAAATAATTCATTGTGCACAGTTTCGCAATGAAACCTCATCACATACATGGTAGCATCGAAACAGTATGAACTACATCATGTAGCAAACTTGATAATAACCGAATGTATGTGACAATCGTTTCCATGAATCGTGTTGTCGGACTTATGGTTGTTTTCCTTTTATGCTTGAACCCTAATGGTTCAGTTAATTTGCTCTATGATAGCTGAAGATTAACTTTTTCTCTAGAGCAGATCGCGACGATACATAGTACCATGTATATTATATATATATATATATATATATATATATTATACACGTATATATTTGCATATTTCCATGAACATTAAGCTGCTGCCGTAAAAAAACCCTATTATTCTTATTCGGTTAGATCGTCTTACTTAGGAAAGTAAGTGGACCTGAAACAACCGTTTACAGATATCATGTATCTAGATTACTAGATATGAATTGGTTTAGAGATGAAGAAAATGAAGGACGATTGTCATTTTCTTACTACTCGAGAAGTATAAGAATGCCTTATCCGTTTCGGAGAAAAAGGCGCTATTAAAATACGTGAAGAGAAGAGAGGGTACTGCAACACGAGAAAAGATATGAAGGTCGTAGCAGCATGTGAATTATAATTTGGTTCTTTTTGTGTCGATTGATGGATTCCGGTCGTAATTTCATTCTCCTGCATGCAGTAGTAGCTGCATTTGTTTGTGTTTAGTGTTGTTGCCGCTGTACATGTGAATCATCTCTCGTCACCGATAATGATGATGACACTCGATAGCCAAGTGCAAACCACCACCACCACGCACATTCACCGCCGACCGGTGTTCCCCCCCCTCCTCCTCTTCTTCTTTAATAATCCACTGCAGTACCACATCCTGGAATGCACGAAGTACTCATGCACCCAAAGCACCCTCTAGACTTCGGTTTCTCCATTTTTTTACGTCGTCTCCTTGGAGCATAAAGTCTCACAGTTGGTAGCATTTTGAGCGATGTTGAAACCACTGACTTGAGGGCCTTTTGAAGCCATACACCAAAAACATTAAGCGTCTGCGCTATCGATGGAATCTTAGGAAATAACAAACTTGATCCCAAGAGACCTCTTCCAACTTCAGCACCTTCACCTTGAACAAAACTCGCCGTCCTAATCATCAAAGAATTTTAATCAAACCATCACAATTTTGATAATTTTTTAGGAACATCAAGTTGATAATGGACGCGATTGTGTCACTACGGCTTCTATATATTGCAATAATTAGAGCGGAGAGGGCAATTCTCCAGCTTCATGTTAGAATCAGTGCCGTAAATGGGCTGCTATTTCGAGAGTTGGAGTGCTACGTACCTGTCAGCAAGATTAATCATGTTGTATGCAAATACTTTGCAGTCAACCCCTCTTGTGAGTAATTCCGGGGAATGAAGATTAGCTTCATTTTCACGAACAAACTGTAAAAAGTCTTGATTTATAGCATGGATTGATCCTTGTTCCTTGAGCCTATCTGGGGATCCAAAGTATGCAACTGTGATTTTCAATCCCTCTGGTGTAAGTCCTGTTAGGCTCAATAGTCTCATGGTTGTTTCTGCAGAGAGGTCATTATTCACTACATCCCTACAAGCTTCTTCGAAGATGCCTGCAATGATAGCCTTTGCTTCCCCGTTTGCATTGGAATAATGTTGCATAGCATTTGAGTTTCCTCCTCCAACAGACTGTGCAGCAGCAGCAGCAGCAGCAGGGGCCGACGACCTCGTTAGTAGTACGGGTATGGGATAGGATCTAAGTGAATATGCGCCACCTATGGCTACGAGGACCAATAAACCTACAAATATGCTTCCTAAAGTTCCCAATTTCTCGTGTTCATTCTTTCCACGAAGCATGAGCTCTCCTCGGCAGATCGGTATTACCAAAGCTATTGCTTACAAAAGGTGGATGGATAACGACGTGTCCAAAAGCTAACGTCGTGTATAAAAGTTGGTGGGTTTGATCGAAGAAGGGGCCTGCTGGTTCTCTGCCTGGTGCCTCTCTTTCTTTTCAGTATGTGTAGGGACTCACACACAAACACAGACACACGAACGTGATCGGTGGTCGTAATCCTCTTCTTCTTCTTTCTTCCTCTGACTCCTTCTCTTTAAAAAACGTGTTACAATCAATACAGAGCTTCAAGCAGTTGCGCATATGTACAAGTTGATCACGTACCCGAATGATGATGTACGATGAGGTAAGCACACAGCAACAGAAGACACGTCACAGCAGCAGACACACACACAGGCACCACGCACACGCACGTACTACGACACTTGTTTAACACGACCTCCTCCTTCTCTTTCTCTTTTATGCTTTCGTGCTGTTGCTGCTGCTTGCTGCTGCTTAATATAGATGATGGAATCCTGGTAAAATTATATGCGTCCACAAACAGGGAAATACTTCAGTAAAAAGCATGGAATAATTATATCGTGGCTTATCTTCTCAATGACCACGGAGTGAGGACATATTATCGAGAGAGACACATAACTCTCTTTCGTCGACAAACGACGGAGCGAGAAAGAACGACATCGCTCAGAACCTCCTGCGTTCTATTCATAAACGGGCCTGAGATACTAAAAATATGGGAAAAATCTCCTTGCCAACCAGCTTTCGAAAGGTGGTTCTCCACTCCTCCCATCGCTCTTTTGACTAAAGAGAAACACGAGATTATGTTGATTGTGACGATATTTTATTTTCTCTATATAATATTTCGCTTCTAAAATGGGGGGGTAAAATCCCGTAATTACCTAATAATTGTCAAATTTTCACATGTCATAATTTATCGGTATGAAGTGATTTTAGGTAAATATAAGAACGGCTTCTTTTTTTTTTTCACACGGAAGACAGTTTTTTTTTTAAAATAGCAATATATTTGTTCCCTGAGACTAGATACATTCGCAATTTTTCCAATTTATGATGTACTGTTTAATGTTACACAGCGACATCTGAATGTAAAACTTTTATGCAAAAATGGCATTCCATTTGATTATGTGTTGCGTCTTTTACCGGTACTGCCTTTTTACAAGAACTTCGTTTATCAAAGATATTTATAGTCGCATGTAAGAAATCCTATACGTTTATTTTATGTATTAACCATAGTGTTTTATACTTGCGACTTGTTCATTATCCAGTCGTAGTTTAGTATTGACAGATAAACTCACCAGATTTCTCCGGACATACTCCAACAGCTTTCTCACATCAACCAACCCCCCTACGACGACTGCTGTGGAGCTCAGTAAGGTGGATCTTTATGACAGCGGCTGAGACGGTACCTAGTCTTCGTTCTTCTATCTTAAAATGTCTCTCTGAAATTCATAATCTTTTGTAATGGAATTTCATGCGTTCTTCTGTATGATATGAATGAATCGATAGTGGTGTGTGTATATGTGTTTTCCAGTATGCGGGGAATTACAACCGAGTGTCAAAAAGCAACAAGGATGTAATGTTAGAAATGCCATTGAAGACGATTGAAAGATCAGGGTTATCCTTTTTTGAGGCTTTTCAGAGCACAGTGAAGGCGATCATAGGTGAACTACTACTGATACCCACATTTTGAATTATGAGGAAAATGCTGATGTGATTATTCTTAATAAGGTACTGGTGTACTGGCCTTACCACACGCGTTCCAGTTATCTGGATCACTATTTGGACCCATTCTAGTCGTATCCATCGCAATGTATAAAAATTAGCATGCATTGCAGATGAACTTGTGAATCTGGAAAATATCATCACCATCCATCTAAGGACCACCATTTTTCATATTTTTAGGTACACGATGTGCATGAATCTTACCCTGACAGCGTGTTACGAAATGAGACCGGCACAACCAACATATAGTGGTCTATGTGAATCGATCTTGGGTTCTTTTGGTACAATAACAACAACAACAATTACTACTAGCACTACCTAGTGGTAGTTGTTCTAAACTATACTTCTACCGCTACAAGTATGTAACTCAAATGCCTGATCAACTTGTGCGGGGGAGAAAAAGAGGATAGATGAGAGAGAAAAATAAGGGTTAGAAATAGTGATATTGACAGTTTGAAGAAAGCAATCGTAATTGAGTGGTAAATGAGTAGATTTCTAAGAATAATAAATGCCAACCCAACCAAATGTAAATAAAACAACTTCGCTATGGTAAATTAACGTGAACTAGTAGTTAATACTGAAACTCCTCATTAAAATCAGGGCAATGGATTGGAAGTTTAAACTTGATCATTATGCAGGTCAACATTTTCAGCGAATAAAAGGAAGAAATAACCAACAATCCTATTTAATCATCACTGAATAAAGGAAGAAATTACTCACCACTATATCATAATCAACTTCAAACATATTAGCTTCTTTGTGAGTTATCATCATTTATAGATTTCCTCCTCCTCCTCCTCCTCCTCCTCTAAAAAACCACAACCACAGATATTCGTTTGCGCAGCCCATTTCACTTTTATGGGGAAGAACTTTACATCTGCACTAAACTCATGGGGACTTGCAGGTACAGCAGCAGCAGTAGCAAGTAGAAAGAGCAGCAGCATTTTGGAATAATGACGTGGTCAATGAAAACCGAAATTACAAATTGGTGTGTGTTCTCCGTCCGTCTGTATGCTTCTTTGTATAAATTATTAGATATAGACTTCCGGCTATCTTTAATCTTATGCGGAACTCTTGTTTCTGGATTTACACTTCTCAATGGTATACTATTTCTATTTCTAATACTATAAATTACTAATGCCATGAGCAGCTTCTATATGCATCATCAGTCGTTAGTAAAGGCCTAACAAACGATGCATCATCACCTTATGCAGATATCAGCTTTCTCAAAAACACATCCCTTCTTGGAAATATTGCTGTTTTGGTGTCTCTGATTTCGATCATGATTTATGCTTCTCCATCGCTCAACACCAACAATGTTCAAATTGGGTATGTGAGAATATTGGCATAAATTATGAAGCATTTGTCATTATTCATTTATATTGCTGGTTGTTCGTCGGTGAGTGGCGGGTGTATAATGCTGATGCAAATATGAAATGAAAAGGAGGTTCATATTATGATCTAATTTACAAATAATGACGATAATAATCTGAATTTGTTTAGCACATCTGTACCAGAACTTGCAGTCTTTTTCAGTATATGCATCTACATGTTCAACAGCATAGGGGAGGTAATAATGAAAAAGGGGATAATATGTGTATAACATTGTATTATGCATACATTATCGGAGTGCCCGCTCTTAAATTATAAAATGTTTATTTTCATCATCATCATCATCATCATCACCATCTTCTTCTTCTTCTACTACTAATAGGTTCTTCCAATCTCAACATCGATGCAGAAACGGTATTATTGTCACTACTACGAACAGTTTGTTGTGAAATTGTTTGTTGCAATGGTTTGCTAATTGCTATTAGTACCACTGCCGACTACTCCTGTTTCTTGATGATCTATCCTCATCTTATCCTCCTCCTCCTCCTCCTCCTCGTTGTTGTTGTTGTTGTTGTTGTTGTTGTTGTGTAATCATTGTGTAGTGAGGACTACCCTCGTGTTCTTGCAGCAAGTTTTGGTAAGTGTACAAAGCAGCACCATCATCACCAGCATCATCATCATCATCATCATCATGAAGCATTATTACTATTAGGGGTACTAGTAGTTGCATACTTGGTATTTGGATTGGTGGTAGCGTGGTCATTTGGAAAGAATACCCGGGTACGTACTTGTGTGGAGTTATCATACAACAATACAACAATTGATACATTCACATATTATACATCATCATCATCATCAACAACAACAATACTATATTACAAAGGCATATTTTCGTTCCAGATAGCTACTACTTCTACTACTACCTCTTCTTCTTCTTCTTCTTCTTCTACTACTACTTCTACTATAACAACTACCACACCTTCTACTAATCAGATGGTGTTGAAATAAACCTCTGTGTGGTGTGATGTGACGTAATGTGATGTGATGTAATGGATATAACGGTCATCGTAGGGCTTGGTATTTGAAAATCTGGAAGGTCCCGTGGTAATTAATATAATTAGATCATTATTATCATCATCATCCGAACTACTGAGTTACCTAATGATATGCTACTACCGTACTACTGCTTCATGATAATGTTGATCAATAATTTACAAATAAATAAGAATCAATTACCAAAGAGCTTTTCCCTGTTCTTAACTTGTTTTGATGATGGTTGTAGCAGTAGCATCAGCAGCACCACACTATTGTTGCAGTAGTAACTAGTAGTAGATGAGTTGTTAATTGTTAGCTCTTCTTGTTTGACGTATTGATTTATTGCTACTGCTACTGATGTCTCTATTATTTGTGATGTATATTATGTGAGTAGGTTGGAGTTGTTAAAGTTTTCCATGGAATTGCGGTCTTTTGTACCGTACCTCTCAAGTAGTACTTTTTCTTTCTTCCCTTCTTAATGTTCCAGCAGCAGCATATTCACTGAGTGGTGGTGGTGGTGGTGGTGGTGCCAAGTTACTTGCTAGTAGTTGTATATCATCATTGTTTTTCTTACTTTGTGTTTAAAGATATTTTTCAGCAATAAATGATGGGCTGTTGCCGCTTATGGATAAATGTTGTGGTATAGTAGTAAGTTAGTAGTATTACTACTACATGTTTATTCTTCTTGTTCATAGTATGAAGGGGTTCGTTAGGTAGGGAGAAATAGTAGTAGCAAAATAGTATGAAGGGGTTTGTTAGGTAGGGAGAAATAGTAGTAGCAAAATATTCCTTTGTCCTTCAAGGCAGCAGACTATAATATGTGTGTAATGTGAGAATCATAATCGAAAATGAGCGATCATAATACATGGTCATGAGAATACAAAATAAATCGAACATATTATATAATTAAGTTTGTGAATAATAATAGGAAACGAATGCGGTCCTCTGAAAGTTTCCATGCGATTAGCGTTGGTAATAGATGAAGAAATCATCAAGTATACTTGCTACTCTTTCTTCACTCATACATTCCCATTAAGCACTTGTTGATTCGTTGGTTGATTGATTCCTTCGTTCGTTGTTGTCCCAGTTGATACATATATACACCCCTATTTTTTCTTCTAGTGCATGCCTCTCCGTAGACAGAAGGAAGTCACATCGTCATCCTCCTTTCCCTTCTTCTTCTTCTTCTTCTTCATCATCATCATCATCATCATCATCATCCATTATTAGGTGGTCATTTTTCTTGTCATAACTCTTACCACTACCTCTCCTCCTCCTTCTCCTCCTCCTCTTCCTCTTCCTCCTCCTCCTTCTTCTTCTTCTTATCATTATTAGGTGGTCATTTCTCTTGTCATAACTCTTACCGTACCAGACTTCGCATTTCTGGTTGGTTGTAGTATCCTATTCAAACAAATTAGTGAAATGATAATAATAACCTTACTACAATGACAGTTTGATTTATGTTTGTGTGCGTGCATGTGAGCGTGTTGTGAGCGTGTGTATCTGCATTGTAATGTTGTAGGTTGCTTTAGTTGGTGGATTCTCAATAACAATTGTTGCTTTCATCTTGCCCCCGCTCATGTACCTGTAAGTAGCAATCATATTTCACTTAATATAATAATAATATTAATAATAACAATGGTAATGATGATACCAAGTAGCTCATATTTATCAATGCAGCAACGAATAATCCTCTTCTATTGTCAGTCGTTGTCGTCTAACAGTTTGTCGTAGTAGTTGTAGTAGTAGTAGTAGTAGTAGTAGTAGTAGCAGTAGTAGTAAATGAAGGATGGAACATTTATGTGTTAACATTCATTTACTCTTACTTGTGAAAGAGACTTAGATGTTATCAATGAATCCATCATCATCATCATCATCGTCAGTGTGGAGGACAGATGCTTACTAGCAACACCAAGTTGATTCATCTTCTGTGATCTAGATGTTTAGGCCTTGATGATTTCAACCGAATCCCACTTTGGAAGCAAACGATCAACTGGTAGTACGTGACAGTGACAATCAATGACAAAGTTCAGTTATTCTTGTTTCAGTGTGTGTTTGTTCCATGATGATTGTGATGCTACTTGTTCTCATTTCAGTGTGTGTTTGTTCCATGATAATTGTGATGACAACAAACTGCACAGTGCAATGCTGGTCTTCGGGGTGATCATGTGCTGCTATGTCACTTCCAAGAATGTGTCGGACAAATTTTTCCCTGGTTCTTCTTCCACGTGAACAGTTTGGTGACACGAAGCAGCATCAGTAGTGGCATCAGTATCAGGAGCACCATTTTTTAGCAGTCGTCTGAACTTCAAATCTGAAGAGACAGCAATGTCAGTCAATCAAGATGCTTCTGTGCACGCCAAATTTTAATGAATTGAGTGTCAAGCGAAATGGCCACAGAAGTGCACAGTTGCTGTCACCTACTGACAAAAACGTGCAAAATGAATCAAACACAGCAAACGCCCCCCACCACATCTAGGAATGTGGCAAAACGGCAAGACATCAAACGTCCTCCATTGCCCCTGTCCGACCATGTTTGTTGTTGCACATTTACTTGCAGCGCACGCATCAAACAAGTATCTAGGTGTGTCGTGGCGCGGCCTTTTCACTTGTTGTCAAGCTCATGGCCAAACGTGTTCCATTGCAGCAGTATTAAGAGTGCATGAATTCTCAAGAGCTCGTCATCAGCCGTGCATGCTAGCATGCATCTCACATCAGCGTGTCGATAAAATAAGTGTCTGCAACTGCTGTATATCTAGATATGCAAGATTACGAAATGCGCCCACCACCTTGCTTAGCTAGTTAGCTTGCTAGCTGTGTGCATCCATGCAGAGCACAGTGGATCGATCGAGGTTTTCAAGCGCGATGCGTGAGGCAACAGCCTCAGGTTGAATGTGCCCACTAGCCCACCTATATACACCATCAAGCTTGTCAATATAGGATGTCATCACGCATGCAATGTCATCGTTCATGCTGTTGACAAGAATTGCCAAATCACATCATTGCATCCACATGAGTGCTGCGCACAACAGCATCTAGAGTGCAGCATGCGGAGTTGCAACGTGCGATTCATGTCACTGACATGTTCTTGTGACACTGCTGTGAGTTGTTGTCATCAACGTTGCTTCCTGATTCTCCTGGTGGTCATGCATTCCAGCATTGGTTGATTGGCATCATCACTATTCGCTGTTGTTGCTCCTAGGTTCGCTCTCTAACAGCTCAAATTAAACGACGACTATTACTCTCCTCAGCTTGCCATCTATACCCATCCTTGAAGTCAACCAGAAAATAATGAATCGCATGATGTCAGTGATAATTTACATCCATCAAACATTGATGATGTATGATGATACCTCTAAAAAGGTGGCCACAGCGCTTAAATTGGATACAGTGTTGGCTCGCATTACAAGGGCATCACCTTTCAGTAAGGATATAGTTGGATACAGTGTTGGCTCGCATTACAAGAGCATCATCTTTCAGTAAGGATATAATTATATGAAAATGATAAGAAAGTATTGGTGATAATACGAAGTAATGGAAGAAGAGATGATGATGTTTGTTGTCTCTCTCCTTGCATGCCATGTCGTAGGAGTAGCAGTAGTAGTGGTAGGATTAGGAGTACCGCCATCTCTATCAGCGAAGAGCTCCTTCCATAAGTTTTATTTGTCACAACAATATGTGAATTACACGATTATTGATCGAGAATAAAGTTGATTAATATCATCATCATGTGGTATTATTATCGTGAACAAGAGATAAATAACAATAGTTTGATCATTTTGAAGTAGTCGGCTGTGACGATTTAAGATGAATGGTAGTAGTAGTACACCTCTATGGTTTTTTGTTGGGGGCTATCTCGAGATCCATCAATGCCACCGCCATGTCGCTGAGGATAATCATCAATTGAGACAACAATCATATGTAATAATAAACAACAACCATTATAATCAAAATTCAGTATTATCAATTAAACGACATGAAATTATTACAAGCAAAATGTGTCGTTAGGTACTCCCAACACAGGTCTGTGATGTGATTATTTTCTTGTTTACATTGATCTACCAATGTATGATGATATTAGTATTACTGCTACTACTGCTACTACTACTACTACTACTACTACTACCTGGATAAACACAAAAGGCATTCCGAAGTCCAGAGGTCCAAGAACATCCGTTTTTACAGTATCACCGACGTGAATCATTGCATCAGGTGAATATATGTCAGCCTGAGGCAGTAGTAGCAGCAGCAGCATCATTATAAAAATTCTTTTCATTTTTTCCTTGTTGATCGCGTAAATAGAATGGTTAGTTATTATTCCTCTAATATATGAAAATCACCTTACGCATCGCTTCCTCGAAGATCTTCTTTGAAGGCTTTTCCACCTTAAAAATGAGTTGATTTCATAGTAGTAGCAACAATAAAGGAGGGGGAGGAGGAGGAGGACGACGACGACGACGAAACATTTAACGATTTGGGTGCTCATGAAGCTGTGATAATTAATAATACTACTACTTGAAACAGATATTATATCGTTTGCTGTTACTACAATTGCAATGGAGGTTATTGTACTACTATCACTACTACTACTACTACTACTACTACTACTACCCCAAGTTCACGTGATGTCACAACAAATACTACTACTACTACTACTACTACTACTACTACTACCCCAAGTTCACGTGATGTCACAACAAATTCGAAGTATTGATCGATTTCTAGAGATTTGAGAATTTCTCTTAATCGGCCGTCAAAATTTGATACGACTCCTGATTCATCAGTGATAGTTAATAGTAAGTGATCATCATCATCATCATCATCATCATCATCATCATTATCACCATCTCATCAACATTAAATATGTATCTGGATTGCAAGAAAAAACAAACCAACACCAAGTTTGATCCCGGAGGAATTAAGGGCTTTAATCAAAGGAACAACCTATGATTGATGGTCATTGATCGATTACTATAAATCATAATAGACTAATTAATGCTCGGTCATCATCATCATCATCATCATCATCATCATCATATAGTAAACTATCTTCATCGTGGTTATTGTCATCATCATCATCATCATCATCATCGTCATTATTAATTACTTATAGTAGTACCTCTGGATACAACTCCCAGGCATCTTTGGTTGCGAAATGACGGTACAATATCTCTGTGACCTGATTAGGAGAAGATATGCAGAGAATAATACATGATAGAGAATCTAGTCATTAATAATCAAATTAAGGGAGGAAGAGGAAAACCACTTTGGGGTACAATAGATTACAGTACCTGCTGCTAGTAATAATTATGCCATGCAGATAATAATGAGCGACGTAGCAAAAGAGAGAGAGAGAGAGAGAGAGAGAGAGAGAGAGAAGACAGGCAACTGTTATAAATAATCGGGATGTGTCGTTGTTATTATTGTTGTTGCTGTTTGATTCTAAAGTATTTGTGAAATAGTGAATTACATCCGTACTGACAACCATCATGAGGTCCTCTGGTACACCAGCCTTATAGTAGTAGTAGTATCAGGAATATCATTATGATAATGATGATGGTGATGAAGATGGTGATAATGATGATGTGTACAAGATAAAAGAAAGAAAAGTGACTTCTACTTCTAGTAATACCTCTATGAAGCTATCATTTATCACTAACCTCCACCATTCTTCCGATGTCATTTGTCCGTAACTGTAGCAGCAGCAGCAGCAGCAGTAGTAGTAGTAGTAGTAGTAGAAGAAGAAGAAGAAGCATAGGTAACAAACACCGTTATCATGAAAACATATCACACCGAATAATAAGAGAGATATGATATGATAATAAGATCAAATACTATCACTATCATCTTCTTGTCGCAATAAGCATTATTAGCATCATTATTCCTCCTCTTCTATAAATGATAATCTTGATCGTTATCCTCGTTTTCTTTTGTTAACGGTAGTTACCCAAAGACTGGTAGCTGTTTCATATGTTTCTTGTATGCATTTGAAAAGCATGGTAGAAGCTTTGGTTTGATATTCTTGTTAGCTTCAAGGCCCTTCCATAGAGCTGATTATTGAATGTTGTTGTCAAGTGTTGTTCTACAAATAATATATACTATTTTCACAATATTAGTAGTGTCGTTGTTTTAGTCAATATACAATTAACATACAACTATACCTGGCCCCAGTCTCGGATTATTGCATATCTATATGGTTGGTAAATAAAGAAGGAGAACAACAAGAAGGAGGGGAATAAGAAGAGGACACCAACAACATTATTTCTTAGTTGCAGTACAAATCATCATCATCATCATCATCACCATCACTTTTATTATCATCATCACAACTGACTGACTGATTTCTCCAATGCCATAAGATAATGCTCCTCTGTTGATCCCTTTACCTTCCAATCATCAGAAATAATAAATGTCATCATCTTATCATGTAGATTTATGCTGATGACAAGGAGGGAGGAGTACTTTCTTCTTCTTCTTCTTCTTCTTCTTCTTCTTCTTCCTCTTCTTTTTGTACAATCACCACTACTACTACTACCTTGGCTAATGTTCCTGTGAAATCAAATGATATTGCCTTTATATCATTTGTAACTGCTGCTGCTGCTGCTGGTATCGCCCGGAAGGAATAGGAAGGAGAAGAAGAGGAAGAAGAAGATGATGATGATAATGATGAGGATGGGGCTGCTTCTTCCTCTAATTTAGCCTATTCAAGTCGAGGTTGGAGGTAAATATGAGAACAACGATGATGATAATGAAGATGATGATTCAGATTTATTGTTTCACAAAACAAATGCCTCTTCTTCTTCTTCTTCTTCTTCTTCTTCTTCTTCTCCCTCCTAGATTACGAGGAACATCGTAGAGAAATGACTATACTTATTTCTCCCCCCCCTCCTCCTCAACTACTCTTCCTACTCACTCCTTCTACAATGTATTAATCCACCATGGAAATTCACGGTAACAAACAAGTAAAGCACTAATATGTGCAGCATTGGAATATGCACAACTAAAGTAGTTACCTTTCTTTGAGAAGAAGAAGAACAAGATGATGATGATGATGATGACGACGAAGAGGAGGAGGTGTTGGTGCCTTTGCTGCAATGTCCTATGATAGATAGTAGGAGAAATAATCCATACATGATATGGATATTAGTAATAGTATCGTATTTACATCATAATACTACAATTTGTTCTCTACATGATATGGATATTAGTAATAGTATCGTATTTACATCATAATACTACCATTTGTTCTCTACATGATATGGATATTAGTAATAGTATCGTATTTACATCATAATACTACCATTTGTTCTCTACATGATATGGATATTAGTAGTATCGCATTCACATCATAATACCACCCTTTGTTCTCTTCCTCCTCCCTACTCATATGGTATAGATGTTTTGTTGTTGTTATTGTTATTGTTGTTGTTCAATAACGACAACCTGCATTTGCTGCTGCTCGAAGGAGAAGAGAAAGACCTGTTTTGCTGCTGCCTAAATACAGACGACGATACCGACAAGAAGATTCCGTCTTAACAAGCTACTTTCCAACCCTCTCTCTCTCCTTCCGAGAAAACGATAAGTTTAGATGTTATTATCTTCATGCGTGGTGCTCTCTACGTTCTCTCTCTCTCTCTCTCTCTCTCTCTCTCTCTCTCTCTCTCTCTCTCTCTCTCTCTCTCTCATACACACACAAACACCATGCACGCCCAACAACAACAGGAAATTCTAATTGGTGGTTATTTGTACTCTGTCGTTTATGGTCATTTCCCCCTCTCTCTAGAACAATCATGATACCTCGATTCATGCGTGATGATGATGATGATGATGAAGAAGAAAACCAGGGTTGCGTCGTCGGCATAAATTGATGAAAACTATTAGATGGAGAACAACACCACCAGGACGAAGTAGTAGTAGTAGTAGTAGTAGTAGTAGCGGTGGTAGCAGACCCAACACCAGTATTTAATGAAGATCCAGTGCTCATACTGGTTGTGGTAAACAACCCTGCTCGAAGCTGCTGCCATGGATAATAATAGCTGCTGCTGCTTCTGCTGCTGTGTTGCCGCCGCATACTAATGCCCCCCCCAAGCAGTAGCTGCATCGATGATGACCCCCCCCCCTTGTAGTAGTAGTTCTTTATCATTTTGACAGAAGCTCCTCTACTGTTCCAGCTAATACCGCTGCTGGTGCGAAGAATTACTAGACTAAGAAACATGAATGTAACTTAATACTAGGCATTTGTTCTCATTAAGGACTGATAGAGAGAGAGAGAGAGAGAGAGAGAGAGAGAGAGAGGAGAGAGAGAGCGAAAATTACATTGAAAGCGTGAGCAAAAAAGGAGGTGCTAGATATATGGCGAGTTGATGCTTTAACAGTAATTTCTTTGTTCTTCTGCTGCTCGTCTGCTGATGATCCACGATGATGCCCTCCTTCATCAACAGCAATTTCTCCAAATAAGGCCATACACAAACCACCGTCAAGCGCTGCGTACAGATCAATCACAGGCGAATAATATAAGTTGCACTATCATCAGCTTCTTCCACAAATGGTTGCATGTTTTCTTCATTCCGAGTACTACCTTCCCTCCTACTAACAGGCTACTACGAGATTATTTAGAGAAGCTGTGCGACCAACGAGTCAGGGACGACGATCAGGGTTTACCGGTAGAATCTCAGTCCTCAAAATGCATGTCGTAGCTTCAAGATCAACTGCATATACTTAGATTTCATATTTTGCATCGAATGCGATGTCGTTACCAAATGATCATCTGTGTTTATACCTGATATGATATCAGTACCGTTACTACCCAGTTGCTGCAGATATGGCGCGAAGCAGTAACAGCTAAAAGCAAAGCATCATCTCTTTTTAACTGATTGATAATGAGAGTAGGAGGAGGAGAAGAAGAAGCTCCTTAACACCCGCATCTACTAGATTTATTCGGACTAGGAGAAGGAAGAGGAAGATATCGTGAATAATAATGGAGTAGGAGAAAAAGGTGGACATCACTACCGCTCTTGATAAGATTCGGCACACAAGTCTTATGAAGCTAGCTTTCTCATTTGTTTACTTGTTCGTGAAAGCAGGCAATACCGAAGCCAATTCGCAGTTGTCCTATATTTGAGGATCGGATGAGCAGTCTCAAGGGTGTACCGAAACTGGAGATCCAAATCATCTCCTATCTGCTTCTCTACTTCGAAGTGTCTTTCGCCGGATTTCATTCAGTAAGTACAAATCTCATCCCGTTATGTTAATTGTCCCACTTCACGGAGCAATACGTTACGTTTCGATAGTTGATCAACGGTGACAACGGCTGCGTAGCAACAGGGTTGTTGGAACCCCCAAGTTATCAACACTGCATAAATGGCATCACCGCGACTCACAGCGGGTAGAGTTATTAAAAACAAAGTTAAGATTTGATCCTACTTTGAACAATATTAGTCATATTTACGCCATCCACACATATAACATATTGTAGGGCATTCACTTTAACTAATACAACGAGTAACGGACCATCAGCCTGTAGATTGGAGGATGCTGGTTCTTCTCAATATGCATACAATCCAAATAATACAGGTAATGGTGAACGAATATGTTTCAGTTATTTATATAATATTGCAAAAAATGACGGATTTCTGCACCTTTGCAGTAAGCGGGCAATGCTACATGGGATGTATTTGTATGGATGCCACTACTATTGCGCCATCAGGTAGTAACCTCTCGCAAAAACTACCTAAAATTTGTACGTATTTGCCACATAAGAAGACTTGAATACTTCAGATAAAAACTAAGTCCAAATTTTAAATAACTGATATTGTTCATTAGTGGATCACTATCATCATAATCATCATCATCTTAATCCTTATTATTAATACTGAGCAATATGCAGGCTGCCCGACAACTATGTCACCACAAACTGCAAACCCAACAATATCTGCATCTCCAACAACATGTTCGCCTCAATCGTTCTCTCCATCCACGATGAGTCCTTTCACAGCTACACCATCCACGTCAACGCCATCAACAAAGTCGCCACTCACGCTATCTCCCACAACTAGAAGCCCTTTAACCTCTCATCCGCTATCGTTAAGTCCTACGGAAAAATCGAAGCAACCAACGACAAGAGAGCCAACGACTGTAATCCTTCAACATTTGATTGTAGCTTAAAAATATGAATTATCGGCATCGTTGAAAAATACAGTGAGAAGTTAAGCAGATGCGTGCAATAATTTCGATATTGTTTTTAATTTTTAAAAGGTGTCTCCTTTCACAACAACACCAGTAACTCTCTCTCCTGCAACAAAAGCTCCTTCCTCACAATCTCCCTCTTCAGTGGTGCCCACAACAAGAGTTCCAACAACACACTCTCCGTCTACTTCATTTCCATCATCAGGAGCGCCTACGACATATTCTCCTTTCACATCATCCCCATTTACAACCTCTCCCACATCGGTAGCGCCTACGACGGACTCTCCTTCTACATCATTCCCGTTGACTCTCTCCCCTCAGAGTTTTGCACCCTCAACGCTTAGCCCAAGCACTCTACATCCTACATCACAAATGCCAGCAACACTATGTCCTTCAATATCTCCCCACACTGCCCACCCTAGCCATTCTCCAAGAACCATATGCCCGATCACGGCAGCTCCTACGAATTCTCCTCTTACTTCGTTTCCTTCTACATCTTCTCCCTCCCTTTCTCCTCTAACCAGCCAACCGACGTTCTCTCCAAGTATGTTGCAGCACCAGCAGCACCAGCCTTTTTTATGATCGCCTCTCTCTCTCTCTCTCTCTCTCTCTCTCTCTCTCTCTCTATAAAAAAATTAATATTATGCTAAATTAGAATCTGATATGTAGTAGACTTTTGTAACCGAAATTGAGTTGCAGTTGTTCGGCTCCTATCTACACAGGAAGTAAATCGCCTTCACAATGTCCAACTATTTCTCCCACATCGTACATGCCTTCAACGATGACACCACATACGATGACACCTGTCTCACAATCTCCAAGCAGCTTACCCTCTACTTGTTCTCCAACTTCTACAGCTCCTAGTAAGCAGTACTAATACACAAGTACTACTACTACTTGAATATTACTATGATGATGATCATTGGCAAAGTACAGAGTCCAATAGACGACGAGTTGCTGCCGGAAACATACTTTTTCAATTGATACTTCCCGACGATCCACAGCTTGATTTGATTATCATTATTTAGTGCAACCTATTTACGATACATCATCATATAATGTCGTAGTCCATCACAGAGCAGCAGCAGCAGCAGCAGCAGACACGTAGTAGTAGTAGTAGTAGTAGTAGTAGTGCTAAAAGCGCACTAACGCAAGCTACCACCACGTAAAATAATGATAATAATAATAGGTACCAGTGTGCCAACTTCAAGTCAAATACTGGAAGGAACCCTAACATTTGCACTAGCAGATTGCTCATTACGGGAAACTATTCTCCTAGAGGTCAAGACGCATCTGGTTCGCACCTTAAATATTCTCGATTCAGACTCTTTGGTAATAATCCAGAAAATCCCTTTGATACACGACAGGGAAGGAAGAGAGATGAAATGCAATCTCTTATCAACCTCCTCATTGATTCAGCTACACCTCATTTTGTATACTTTTAGCAACTACTCCTAGATAGCTCCTCATTCATTGTAACATTCACCTTTTAACATATAATTACGAACAAGTCTCACTATCCATTTAACATGTTTTGGTAGACATTACTGGCAAGCTGTGGTAGTGTTATATTGGAATTTAGAGTACGGCAACTTGCTGGAGATGCGCTCTCCATTCGAAACAATTTGATGAACAATCCAACGGCATATATTGGAGCGTCGGTTGTTTCTACCTATGGCAATCCAAGTGTTATTGCCACAGTTGCTTCAGTGGATTCTAGTGGCGGCTCTTCCCCTTCAACGGCAACACAAGAATCAGAAAAGGGAGATGAAGCATTCCCTTGGTATGGTATAGTTGTTGTGACTGTTGTCTGCGTGCTCATTGTGGGAACCTTTTGCTACCTTGGAATCAAAAGGCATTTGGAGTTAGAAGCAGTGTCGCGCACTGCTTCAACTGCTAATTCTCCTAAGAAATCATCAGGCGCAGCAGCCGCCAAATACTACATGAGAGATTATGATAATGATGATGATAATGATGAGTATCATCCTACTGGGTACTACCAGCAGCACACACAAAAAAAGGCGGCAACCTTTTTAACTCCAAAGAAAAACAACAATAGCATACGTCTATCTGTGATTGCCCACGATGATACGGAGATGATTCGAGGAGAAGTACAGGTAATAACGCGTTTTATTAAAACTATGATTTGTATATCCTAGTCTAATATATGGCAATAGGCAAGCAACAAAAATGCTTTCAACACCCATCCCATATTATTGATTTGGCTATCATCGACAAATTAGGGGGAGGCAAAAAATATGCTGCAGCAGCAGCAGCGCAAGGGTTACATAGCTGAAAATGAAGTATACTATGTAAGAAATGATGAGGATGCACAATTTCATCAAAGTAACCCAATGCTGGTGACTAGTACTACTACAAGCCTTACCAAACTAAATTGTAATGGCGGCGGCGGTGGTAGTAGTAATAGTAGTAGAATAAGCACCAGCAGCAACACTAGACCAATAAATTACAAGATCAAAGCTCGTCGTTCTCCCCATAGCCACCGCAACAACAACAACAACAACCATTTTTCCAGTGCGGCGGCGAACCCCAACACCGCTGTAGAGATGGTAAATAATAATACTGGAAGAAGAAATCAATCACCAACATCTTTTCTGAGATTGCAGGCATCATCATCTTTGCCAAACATTGTTGGAGTTGACAATGATCATAAAAGCGACGAATCAGAGGAATTGCGGAATATTGACGATGATGCCTATTTACGGTAACAGCACCCACCCCCATCAACTCAACAACATAAAGACAAGATAGCTTTAGCATTCATGCATTTTTAAAACATAACATCTAAATCGAAAGACATCTCTTGCTGCCCTACTACCGTTGATTTTTACAGTTGATGATCATGTGGTTAATGTTGGTTGGTATTACATGCGAGCAATTTTCTTGCTTGACGTTATGTTTTGATTCATGAATAACTACTACAACAACGGATGATCATTCAGGAACAGTCATGGTACTTTGTGATTTCCCTCCCCTCCCCCCATTATTCCGATCATGATTCACACAGCACACATTAACGACGTATACATGCAACAATCACCTGTCAAGTGGCTTCTCTCATAGATACATGCACAACACTAAACGCCCATTGCTTGCTGATATATATCCCAAAATGGTCAAAACCACATTATCTTCTTATTATTTCAGGGATTGCCTTGGATGATCATCATGAGGCCATTGAGAAAGTCAAACAGGAGTTTCATGCTGCTATGCGAGAGAGTGTAAGTGGACTTGAACAGAAGCTCCGGAAGCAACACGCCGCCGTCCTCAGAGTCGTCCGGAAGGAGATCATGGCAGATGCAAGAAGTGGAGGAGGAGGAGGAAAAGGTGGCCAAACACCTACAAGGTCCAGGGGTCTAGTCAGTGTACAACGGCACGTTGTCAACGAGGACGTAAATGATAGGACCGAGAGGAAGCTGAAACTATGAAAGAAGAATGCATGACTTGTTCTGATAGGGTTTTATTAGCTGCTACTGAGCATTTCTTATCAGATCTATAATGATACCGCCACGACCACATCTAGACATTGCTCCATGATCGCTGCTAGCACAGCTAATAGCCATACTAGCATGTATGTACACAGGATCAGCACTCTAGCACTTACGAATTCATCTCTATCTATAGCTTGCCCGCGCTATCTAGCTATAGCTCTGTAAGTGCAAGCATCAAAGTACGTAGGCGTCGTAGCATCGTGTCACGTCGGCACTTACTACCGTTATACCAGCGATGAGAATGTCATTAAAACATGCTAGCATGGCTCTTGTTCTTAATCGTAATCTCTAGATCTATAGATCTTACAACGCTGCACATGCACACACAACATCTGATTTAATGCTCAATGGATTTAATGCTCAATGTGTACGTATCCGTGTGATCGTGCGTATATTGCTGTGCGATGCATGAGCACGCACACATATGCGTGGCAGCATCTCAACTCAGTGATGACTTGTATGATAAACTCAGCAGATCGAGCAGCTAGCGAATCGCCAGTCCTCATCAGCTAGGTCAAGAAGGTGTAGTTGTGGGAGAAAACATATAAGTAGTGTTTTTCAGTACCAATTTGTCATAAATCATAAACTGAATTGGAATGAATATTATTGTTAGACATGTAATTGGACATGTAATTGAGTACAACTCCAGTTTGTTTGAAATTGCTAGACTAGGGATTGGTAGAGAGTGATGCATTCGATCGCGAATAGTTTTAATCAGGCAGGTGACTAACCCCAAAACTGCCTCTCATTCTGCATCAGTGTGATAGAGGCTATTTGATTATGCGAGCGCAGCAGCACAGCGGCTTTCGTAGAGTACTAAATTATTTTTTGCCGCCCTTTTTGCTTTTCTGTTCGGGTACTGCAGCAGCAGGAACGTTTTTATCATCAGGATCATCATCATCATCCATATAGAAATATGCTCCCAACTTCTTCTGCATCGAGTCTTTGACGGATCCCTTCTTATTGATGCGAGGCCTATGATTCGTCGGGTCTCGTCGAAAGGTAATCTGATGGATTAGAGTAGTCGTGGATATTAGTTAGGAGCGGGGAAACTAGTGATCCATAAGGCTATTGCGATGTAACATATCACACACACACACACACACACACACACACACACAACTATTTAGATAATCCTACATGTACTACATATTTACATTTTATAAATGAATATTGCTTAATATAATTATTACAACCTCTAGAGACTTGAGGAACTCGTTCATTCCCTCCAGAAGTGATACAGGTTTGTGGGCTGTGCATTCAATACCAGGTTTACCGCTATATACCACCACTTTGTCGGCCAGGTAGGTTGCCATGATGAAGTCGTGCTCCACGATGAATGCTGTTTTCTTTGAGTGCAGAATGTACCGTTTGATTACCTTAGCAGCCAGGATACGCTGTTCGGAGTCGAGATATGCGGAGGGTTCATCGAGAAGGTATATATCAGCCGGTTTACCAAGTGAAAGGGCCAGGGCAACTCGTTGCAGCTCGCCTCCGGAAAGGTTTCTGACTTGACGATCCATGATGTCGTCCATGTTCAACGGCCGCATCACGTCTGACACGAACTGTGGATGTACGTAAGATCCAGGAATCTTTTTGTGTAGCAACACTCGGACAGATGCCTTAAACTTTGGACTTATCTTCTGTGGTTTATAGCTGACGTGCAGCTTAGGAAGTTCCTTAGCGTCGTCATCGGGTGGAACAAGACCTGCTAGCATGCGGATGAAAGTCGTCTTTCCACACCCATTTTGACCCAGCAAAACGATGATCTCTGACTTAGAGAAACCACCCTCTTCCACATGTAGCTTGAAGTCGCCTAAAGTCTTTGTCATCTTAGGGTACTTGTAATCGTTATGTTCACTGCCTACGTCTCTATCATCAATAGCCTCTGAGACCTTGAAATTGAGCTCGTCGTCGCGAAATCGTAGATTCTCTGTTGGAATAAAACCAGCTAGGAACACGTTAATTCCCTCCCTGACACTAAATGGCATCGTCACGACGCCGTAAGCACCAGGCTTGCCATACCTATTGTTGTGCAAGGAAGGATAACCAGAATCATCATTGTTAGTAAGGAAGGAGGAAGGTTTTACGCAGAGGCTGTGATTCTCTTTTTTCCTTCTTCCGTGTGGGTGTGTTTGATACTTACAAGCAGCATACGAAATCCGAGAGATAGTCAAGAACGCTGAGGTCATGTTCCACGACGATACAGAAACGCTTGGTGTTGTTACAAACATCTCGAATCACAAGAGCAGCATTCAGCCGTTGTCGGATATCAAGGTAACTAATAGGAAGGAAGATCAGACGAATCAGGATCTAGTTGTTGTTGTTAGTAGTAGCAGTAGTAGTAGTAGTAGTAGTAGTAGTACACATTTGTCACCTGGAAGGCTCGTCAAACATATAAATGTCGTACTTCTGGATCGCAACTACACCAATAGCAAACCGCTGGAGTTCTCCTCCAGATAGCTTGTCGATTGGGCGCTTTACTATATGCATAAGATCCAACTCCTTGGCCAAACGTTTGGCAACACCACGATCGTCACGTTTCTTCAGAATACCTCCCACAGTGCCTTTAATTCGTCTGGGAATGTGGTCAACGTACTGTGGCTTGACAATGGCTTTGATGTCGTCCTCAAGCAACCTTGTGAAGAAATTTTGCAGCTCACTCCCACGGTAGTTCTTGACAATCTCTTGCCAGTCGGGAGGCTGAAGGAAACGTCCGAGGTTCGGCTTCATTTTTGATGAAAGAATCTTTAGCGCTGTCGACTTTCCAATACCATTCGTACCAACCAAACCGAGCACCTGTCCTGGTCGCGGCGTTGGAAGTCTATGAAGCTTAAAAGCGTTAGGCCCATATCGATGAGTCGTCTCGTTCTCGAGGTTCTTTGGCAAGTTAACGATTTTAAGTGCTTCAAAAGGACACTTCCGCACGCAGATACCACAACCAACGCAAAGATCCTCAGAGACAGTCGCCATTTTGGACTTAGGCTCCACCTCAATGCAGAGGTTCCCCGTCTTCACAACAGGGCAATTGCGCTTACATTCCTGGCGGCACTTTTTAGGCTTACATCGGTCCTTGTCTACGATAACAATTCGTGTTAATCCCCCACCATCTTGTTGTTGTTTTTTTTGATGTTTCTTCTTCGCCATTGTCAATTGGTTCTTGGGGGTCCTGCTCCCCTAAATTTAGAAGAAGTTTGATAATTTTCTTAATAATTTTCCTTCATTCATGTATTCCCTATACTGTGATTCTCAATTTTTTCACCAAAACAGGATGATATTTGAACATTCAAACATCAAAAAATTCCACGTCACTTTCAGGTTCAATTGCGTATTAATGCAAGGGAAAGGGCGGGGAGGGGGAGTACGGACCAGTCCGAGAAGTTGGCGACGAGAAATGAGAGATTTTGTAGAGAGCCTTTGGAAATTATTGGAGACCGTTACTACCCGTCACTTGTCCGCCACTTCCACAAGGAACGATATTTTTCTCTTGATTGCTTCCAATTTCGACTTCAGAATTAGCATTTTTCGCACTGCGACTCGCTCACGAATTCTTTTTTTTCCCGGAGAAATCTTTGTGTAATATCGCCGAGATGAGTTGGCTTTGAAATCCATATTGATCATCTGTCTAGTTATTATCGAGGAAACATCTAAATTAGTGTAGGTACAATGTTTGGTTTACAAATAAAATGAGGTACAGGTACAAAATATTAGGAAAGTATTTATACGATAAAACATCTAATGATAAAAGACTAAAAGTTTAGGTAGACGAAGTGGGGGTAAGTGGTTAGAGTTGGGTCAGGTGGAGGTCACCCTTACCATCATCCGAAGTGCTCTCCATCCATCCATCCGTCCATCCATCCCACCGTCTTCTAGTAGTAGCACACGTAGTAAAGCTAGTGGTAGTGATGCTAGGGAGCTGATAAAAACTAGTGGATAGAACCGACAGACAACTCACACACCCCCCGCCAAGATGATCACGTCTAATTTTTATTCACCACACACACACACACACACACACACACACACTCACACACACACACCACAAGAATCTATGGCAGGATGTTGATTTGGGAAATAGGCGAATGCTAGACTAAGAATGTGCTCTTCCTTCTTTTAATCACCAGCAGAGTTTGAAATAAATATATTCCAATGAATGGGTCCGGTGAGAAAAAAGAAGAATTGTCACCACCCGGGAGAAGTACAGATGATCGTGGCAATCAAGATAATGCTCTTCGATTCATGTTGCTTCAAAAGGTAAACAAAGAAGTGCTTGCTGGTGTCTGGCCTAATTATTCATGTTGTTGCCTGCATCCATCCATCCACCTGTTGTACTGCTTACAAACTACTGTTCAATGTGTGTCTGCAAAGCATCTTAATACTTACTTACTACTGTTTCGTGTGTGTCCGCAAATCATCTTAATGGATGGGGATCCTACTCCACAATTTTAATCAAAAGATGCACTGATACGTCTTGGTCATCTGTTTGATTTATATATACGTTTATAATAACTTACAGCTTGTCGCCCCTCATGTGAGATCGTTCGATTATTTCATCGACGCTTTGCAGGAAACAGTAGAAAATGTACAAATATATCCCCTTCCCCTCTCCATTCTAATACCATGGCTACTATATTCTCTTCTTCTTCTTCTTCTTCTTCTAAGCTGGCAACAAAGTTGTTCTGCTGCTGCTGTCTACTAAGACAACTTGTTCTCGTTGAACCTAACCCCTTTGACAGCTAACTCCATTGGTCCTGGATGCTAAGAAAGGCGTACATCCCAGCCTCCATCTCAACATCCGCAGCGTGTATGTTGTCATTCATCACATCACAACATGCAATGTTTCTGCAGTGTTCATTGAGGACCTGCCCCATGCTGTTATTTGTCTCTCTCCTTGATTCTCTTCTTTTTCTCGCTACTATTTGGTTTGTGTGTTGTCGCACAGGTCCGTCGGAAAACCTTTAGATGCCAAAGTAGAGCAGAGCCGCTACCTACCACACACACACACACACACAAAGAGTGGAGGGAGGGATGAGGGCTTCCATCTTATCATTACTGCCCCCTTTCTTCTCCTCATTCATCATCTCCATCTTCCTTCTTCTTAGGGTCTCGAAATGATGCCGTTTCGATGTCGCCAGTCGCTCATGAGCTATGCCGCACCGATGAAAGCGATCATTGAGTACAAGGTGATGATTATTTATCACTTTTCTTCTATGTCGGCCAACAGAATCGAAATGGAGTATCTATTGCTCTGAGAGTGTGGTTTCGTGTACATACATTTATACTGATCAGCATTAGGATGCTGTTTCGTGTTAATTAGTCGTCGCGTAACATATTACTTATTCCCTTCTACTGCTACTCCTCCTCTTTCCTGTGGAACAACTCTATCATTGAATTGAATTGAATTTATTACAGTGTGGCTCGGGAGGGGCGATGAATGAGTTCCAAATCAGTTTAGGTTGTGCCCATCAAGAAAGAAAGAAAGAAAGACAACAACAACAACAATAACAACAACAGATGATGATGATGATGATGATGATGATATGCCTTTTAAAACATAGACATACTCACGCTTGTGACATCATTCTAACGTCGTATTTACACATCATCATCATCATCATCATCATCATCATCATCATGTAAACCACCACCACCACAACACAATCCAATTAGGCGACATGCCGATTATGGTTGGATCCAATCGATGTCATCTGAAAGGACTTTCAGCTGATATGCTGCCTTATGTGCACGAGGAGCCAACAGAGCAGGGAGGGTACTATCCAACACATGATCAGATTATGATGATGGTGATGATGATCAAGATTGTGCTGTATACTTTCTTCTTCTTCTTCTTCCATTCCTCATCTCTTTCTTGTTGTGGTCTCTTCTTCTCTAGTGATCATCTTCATTTTGATCCTTATCATTATTATCATAATTATTCTTATTATTTTATGATTGTTGTTCAAAGATACTTCATTGTGAATGGGGCAGAGAGGATTATGCGGTTATTGATTCAGCCCCGAAGGTAATAGATGATGACGCTACTACTACTAAATCAATGTGATTAATACTAGTCGATGCAAGCAGACGACAGCAGAACATCTTCAGATTAAAGACCAATCTTAATTAGCAGAGCTATCATATAAATAGATTTCTTATTTTTTGCGTCGAAGCCTAAGGTTATCTTCTTCCTGTACTGTGTTATACAATACACACGCACACACACACACACACACACACATTGATTTGTTGATAACAGAAACCACATCGTTGGTTTGATCCGGCCTTCCTTTACAAATCGTGGACCTCATTTCTCACACTTCGCAACACAGGTACTATCTCATTATATTACTATCATCGTCATCACCATCACCACCATCATCATCATCATGTTCTGATTGTTGTTATTCAGATGCGTTGTGTAAAGAGAGAGGGCCAGACATCACACACAGTCACAGCTCACTATCTGAAGAATGGATCTTGCAAGATACGTCTCATCATTAAGCGACAAGTAAGTGGTCATCATCACCTGCTACTGACTGATTGTAGTAGTTACTAGCTGCTGCAGTAGTTGTTCTTTTTACTGTTTTTCTTCCTATTTTCCTCCTTTTCACTGCCCATCATGTTGGTCATCGTCATCACCATCTCTTTTGTTGTTATCTTTTGTTATCATCATCATCATCATCATCATCATCATCATCATAATCATACAGGAGTTCTTCATCCCAGCTACTATGCTGATATTTGCACTGAGAGAGACGACGGCCAAAGAGGTACTCCTACTGCTACTACTACTGCTACTGCTACTGCTGTTGAAACAAAAAAGCAAGATCAGCTACAGCAAATGCATATTAGTGTGGTAGTGTATAGCATGAGAAGTAGTTTGAAGTTGAAGGGGGGGGGAGGACAACAACGAGGAGGGCCATAATAGGAGGGTAGGCAACCTATCAGTTGTTATATACTATTTGTTCCATACAATACAATACAATACAATACAAACAACATTGTGGTTGGAATGTAACTCCATCAGGTGTATCTTGGTATTGTCGGAAATAAAACTAAAACAGGAAGAGAAAAGGGGAGTAGTAGTAGTAGTAGTAATAGAGAAAAGGAAGGAGGAGTACCATCAGGAGGCCAAGATGATCAATGGATATCATCACGTAGGTGTTAGAAGAGGAGAGAGGATGATGATAATGATGATGATGATGATAATGATGACGATGATCGTCATATTGACGACTACGATATGGTTTCTCACTAATATTACGTTACGACTACTACTACTACTACGACTACTACTACTACTACGACTACTACTACTACGATATGGTTTCTCACTAATATTACGTTACGACTACTACTACTACTACTACTACTACTACTACTTTAGGTGTGGAAAGCATGCTACGACAGCATAGGTGGTTGCTTGAATGTAACCGCCCCACTTCTTGCGTGTATGATGCTGCATGTATGCGTGCTGCATAGTATTGATGTCCTCATGGGATATATATATATATATATATATATATATATATATATAATACACCGCAAGGTTCAAGACTAGGGACGATGTGCTTTCTTATCTCGGCTCGGTAAGAGGAAGAAGAAGAAGAAGAAGAGGAAGAAGAAGAATAAACCCTAATAAATTATTATTATTATTAGTAGTAGTATTATTCTTTACATAACAAAAAGATTGTGGGGAGTCATCTATTGATATAGGGGCTGTGATGAGTGCATGTTTATGACAATGATAATGATGATGATGATGATGATGATGAAGATGGTGATGATGCCACCGCATTAGCGACACACCATCATCATCATCATCATCATCAGCAATCATCATCATCATCATCAGCAATCATCATCATCACATTGAGGGATGTAATGAACAATATATAGCACTACTCTCTGTTCTTCTCTAGTCTTCTTTCTTGTTTTTGAGGAATGCTTCTTCTTCTTCTTTTTTACTGTTGGTAGGTGTTTCGATCGATATTCTCAGAGCTTCCGCAATCAACAACAAATAAGCAAATCGCTCATCACCTTCTCGGTTGGTTTTCACATCATCATCATCATCATCATCTATTTACTATTTACTGATGATGATTGATGCTGCTGCTGCTACTACTACAGACCACCAGCTCTTTGTCCATATTAGTAGTAAAGACTCGAACAGAAACACGTCAAAGTTTCATCTTCTCCTGCTCATCATAAAGAAGCTTTACAGCTTGGCTAAGGGTGATATTAAACCGGAAAACGCTGATGCATTGAGCGCTCACGAGGTTCTCCTTCCTGGTCATCTTGTTCTTATGGTTGTGCGAGAAAAGGTATTACTATCTGTCTATCATCACTGTTATTAAAAATATGATTATCCAATTTCTTCTTCTTCTCCTTCCTCTTGTTGTTTATTATGATATCCGCCATTTACAGCTTCAAGACCTTATTTTCGGTGTGAAGGACAATTTGGAACGTGATATGCGTATGAAACGGTGAGGAGGCTAACTTAAAACTGCTGCTGCTACTACTACTACTACTACTACTACTACTCCCAACACGGAATAAATAATCTCTCACACCATTGTTGTTATTATTGCAGTTATCATCGTTGTCCTGTTTTCGATAAGAATTGCACACATAGGATAGATATCAGTATAGCAAGTAAGATAGTGTGTGTGTGTGTGTGTGTGTGTGTGTGTGTGCGTGTTTGTTATTAATTATACTACTACTACTATTACTATTACTACCTGCACACAGAATTGAGAGTTTACACCGCGAAGAATACATCAAGAAACTTGTGAATGCTAAGGCTAATAGGGTAGCAGCTAATCACTCGAATAATTAAATAATACCTAGTAACAATACGACAACATTGTCCACATTTTTCCAGATATGTGCAGAGAAAACAAACAATAGCATATCTTCCACCAGCCAGCAGCGCAATCAATTTGTGATGTCAATTGTATATTAATGAATTGTTTTCTCTCTCTTCTTCTGCCATACCATAATACCCAGATAACAACTACTACTACTACTACTACTACTACTACCACACATAGTAAATAATACACCATCGTGATGATGATGATGATGATGATGATGATGATGATGATGCAAGGAAAGGAGCATAATAATATGTCGTCCTCGTTTTCTCCGCCGCCTTCTTACATCTTATTTTGTGGTCTGTTGTTATCTATGATCATTGTAATGTAATAACTTAGGTTGGTGACAGGGTCAAGTACCTTATTAGCACAGGT
>ADNK01000505.1:5000-37500 GCA_000320545.1 Bigelowiella natans CCMP2755 | reverse complement strand
GGTGAGGGTTCAGTATGATGGTGATGCACTGTTTCTTTGCCAGGTGAGGAGTCATACCATCACTTCGGAAATTGCTTTCCAACGATGAACAAAACGTCAGTACCAGCAACTAACTCTAACCACCACTCATATATGGGATTTTATTAATTAATTGCCTAGATCATCAAACATTACTCTCATGATCATCATCATCATCATCATCATCATCATCATTATATTCCGTCTGAATTAACAATATGATGACACAACCAAACAATCAGAAATAATCAAAAGAGGGGAGGAAAGAGGAAGCTGGTAGAATCTCTGGATCTCGACGGTAAGAGAGAAGGGGGGGGTAGCGTTGTGGTCATCATCATCATCATAATTTAAGCTAAGCTCTTGTTTGATGATGCATTTGTTGTTATTGTGGTTTATTATTATGATTATTATGATTCAGGCCTTCCCAAAGTCGGAATGACTGTTAAGCCTGGAGAGCCTCTCGCATGTACTACTGCGTATTCTATGTATTTATTAAGACCTTGCTATTACTCATTTATGCACAATGTGAGTCAGTCAGTCAGTCACCAAATTGTTGTCCTATTCTTGTCATGTCATATACCGCGTAAACATCAAAGAAATGACTAACAAAGCGAATTAAAATGAGCATACTCGTTGTAGTCCTACCACTTAAAATTACATGATGATGCAGGTATTATTGACAACCTAAGGAAGAGGAAAATCATAGGTGGTGTATGGAAATAATGATGCTTGTTGCTGCTGCTGCTGATGATGATGATGATAGTCATTAAATGTCGTTAATATATAGTAGACATATATCATTAACATTGAATCATCATTATTGTTTGCTCATTATCTACCCTGCATTCAAAATTGATCTTACATACTATTGTAATGTAGATAATGCATCCAATATTGATCTAACAAACTATTGTTTTTTGTAATTGATTAGTGAAGCTAAAAGGTGTCACAGAAAAGTGTATTGTTCAGGAAGTGCGAGTCTTACTCAGGGTTAGTAGATTAGTTGAGTTGTTGTTGCTATAGCATCAATATCCAAAAGTCATCATCATCATCATCATTATCAAACAGATCAAAAGTACAAATATATCTGAGAATAAATATGCTTTCTTCGTTCTGTGTAGCAGACAAATAAATGCTAGTGTCGTCTTTTACCATTGGCGCATTATTATTACTACTGCTGCTACTGTTATTATTTATTATTCTCAGAATCGAAGAAATAATGTCTCCAAGATAGGAGTAAAACTACTTCTCAACCGCAACCCTGTCCGTAATAGTAGTAGTAGTAGTAGTAGTGGTAGTTTGATAGGTCCTCCTTTCCTTATATTATCAACTCTCAAACATGATAAACATCAATGAGTAGTGCTTGAATGGTTGGTAAATAAGAGTTAAAGTGGACCGATGAAGGGCTATGTCGTCACAGAGTAGCAGCAGCAGTAGTAGTAGTAGTAGTAGTAGATGAGAAAGAAATACTGTATGTAGTCATTCATCATTCTCATCCTCCTCCTTCCCCTCCTCCTCCTTTTTCTTCATCAGGTTATTGGAGATAAGTTTTCCTCTCGACATGGCCAAAAGGGTGTGGTGGTGTATCACTAGCAGTAGCATTGCCATGCCACCAACATCACCAATAGTCGTCTCTCTCTCTCTCTCTCTCTCTCTCTCTCTCTCTCTCCCTCCCCAATAGTTATTTGTCATTATCAGTATTGCTACTTTGTAATCCTTGACAATCACCATCATATCGCATGGTTTGATGATGGTACATCGTAGGTGTTATGTCGCGCTTATTCCCAGCAACGGATATGCCTTTCTCAGAATCAGGTTTGGAGAAGGAGGAGGAGGAGGAGGAGGAGGAGGGGGAAGATGATGAGGATGATGATGACGACGATGATGAGCTTGGTTGTTTCTTGTGTGACAGGGATGCAACCAGATATTATTATCAATCCGCACGCATTTCCTTCAAGAATGACTATTGGTACTACTACTACTACTACCTCTACCACCATCACCAGTTTAATGTGATTGTTATTACTATACTATGGCACATCCACACGGCGTGAGACACACACACACACACACACACACACACACACACATACATACACAGAGAGAGAGAGATGGGCTCTGGATGATAATGACTATAGACAATTTACCTTGATATTATAAAATTAAAATGATGATTATGAGAAGAAGAAGAAGGAGGAGGAGGAGGTTTGAAAGTAAAGAGAAATAATAAATCTGAAGTAGTAATTGTATTGGTAGTAATAGAATCTATTTGTCGTCTTCCTTGTGGCTTGTGGCCGTCCTACTTAATTCCTCGTTATCCTTCTTCTTCTTCTTCTTGTTCTTATTTTCCCTTCTCTATTATGCCTGCACATCATCTAGCTTACTACCTCCTCCTTTCCCTCCCTCTTAGGTATGCTTATCGAAAGCATAGCCGGGAAGGCTGGTAATAACTAAATATATATAAGATACACGTTGTTCGTGTTCCGATGTGTTATTATTTGTAAGGATGAAAGCATCTCTCTCTCTCTCTCTCTCTCTCTCTCTCTCTCTCTCTCTCTCTTTCTTTCTCTCTCTTCATAATTCATTCCATAGGTGCTATGCATGGAATAGACCAGGATGCTACTCCTTTCCAATTCTCTGAGTCTGATCGTGCAGTTGACTATTTTGGTACTACTACTACTTGTAGTACTATCATCATCATCATCGTCATCATCACCATACAAAGAGAAAGCTTGGTTAAATTTGCTGCATATCAATTAATTAATTATAATAACTATTTCTTAGGCGAGCAATTGGCTGCTGCGGGGTTGTTGATGAAAATTTTTTTGCGTCACCGCATACATGTGCACGCACTGTTTGTATGCTATTTGCTTTAGTATAGGAAGTAGTAGTAGTAGTAGTAGTAGTATTAGTAGTAGTAATAGTAGTGGCATAAAATTAGCTTTCAGATGGTAGTATAATTAGACCTACTGCACATTTTTGAGGGAATTCAGTAATACATACACATATAGAATACAAAGAAAATACAATATAATTAATCGAAGTTCTCTTCCTCGTCATCACCAACATCAACATCAGCAGCAGCATCATCATTATCTTCCTCCTCCTCCTCCTCCTCCCATCAGATACAACTACATGGGTAATGAGACTTTATACAGTGGATTTACAGGGGAACCATTTACAGCAGGTGGCAGCAGCAGCAGCATCCTGTACTCGTCGTCGTCATCGTGACTTTTCCCAACCAATCACATCATCATCATCATCATCATCATCATCTATTTGTTTATGCGTAGAAATCTTTATTGGGGTTGTGTATTATCAACGACTGAGACATATGGTTAGCGATAAGTCTCAGGTATACTACTGCTACCACTACTGCTACTGCCACTTCTTATTACAATTTATCAATAACAACAAACAAACAGTAGTAGTATTAGTAGTAGTAGTAGTAGTAGTAGTAGTGGTAGCAACATCGTTATTGTTCGTGTCAAGGTGTTGTTGTAATGTCGATTTGTCCAGTCGTCATTTCAACCATGATGATGATGATGATTAAGATGATCAGTATTATGTTAGTAGCAGTAGTACTTGGTGTGTTTTGCAACTCAAAAGCACGTAAATTTGGCTATTAAAAGAATTGTTCACCCCCCTTCCCTTCCCTCCCCCCACCACACCACTCACACTGAAGGTGAGGAGTACAGGTCCTGTAAACAAAATCACCCGACAGCCGATAAAGGGAAGAAAGGTGTGGTGATGATGGTGTGGTGGTGCTGGTGGTGGTTATGAGAGGGTAAAAAAGGAGGAGGAGGAGGAGAGACTAATATCAAACATGAAGAATAAGGTGACATGATGGTTCACCACCGATCTACTACTGCTACTACTACTACTACTGCTGCTGCTTTTATACCTGATGTAATCTAATCGATGATGATGATGATGATGTTTCAGGTCCATGGGGGCATTCGTTTTGGTGAGATGGAACGAGATTCATTGCTAGCTCATGGTAGTTCTTACTTACTGTACGACCGCTTGGTGGAGGGTTCCGACTATGCGAATTGCCACGTATGCGGTGATTGTGGAAGCATCCTGGGTGAGAACTTGTAGTTGTAGATGTAGTTGTAATTGTAGTTGTAGTTGTGGTAGCAGTAGTAGTTGTAGGAATGTCGTAAGGTCAGTGACAAACTAGCCATTTGTGCTGTTCTATGAGATCAACTGCCCTGAATCCGGTGCCGGCAAGCAATTGAGCAAACAACATGATCAAGGAATCACTTCCGACGAATTACTGTGTTTGTTAATGGGTAATTTAGCCTTAATTTAAGTTGTTCCTTCCGTCAAACAACTTTAGGAATCTCAAAGGTTGCTAGTGCCCCCGAAATGGGAGGAAACCTGGAAAGTAGTCATAATAACACTGATGGTGATCATCATCATCATCATCATCATCATCATCTCTTTGATTTGGAGACGACGACCATGTTTCGCACATTTTCATACATAATAGTTCTTCCTCCTTCGATATTGTAATATTATGTTAATGGTCAGGTTCAGTCATAAAATGCAGACAGTGTGGATCTACTAATTGCCACAAAATCGTCATGCCGTATGTGTTTACGTACCTGGCGGCTGAGCTAGGAGCTATGAACATCAAACTGTGCATAAACGTTACTTGATGACTGAACAACAATTGTGTCTTTTCATGCTTGCTTGGACATCGAACATCTGCAATGAATGGATCAAGTAAATCGCCGTACGTCAACAAGTGCGATGAGTAGCAACTGAATGTGACTTGTTGAACAGTGGCCCTGTGATGAACGTGACCATGACGTCAAACCAGCGTCAGCACTCTAGCACTGCTAGACTGCTAGACTTGTCACGTGTCGCACAGATTGTTGTGATTTGTGCAATCTAGCAAATGAGTAGCAGACTGCACACCACACCCCACATTTCATTTCCCCACTGTTCGCGTTGCTAGGTTAGCCAATCTAGCAATGTGTGAAAAATTGCGGAACATGAATTTTGCCCACTGACGACCTACTGCTACGCTGAACTGCATTGCTAGAATGACAACAACGTGACAAATGCCAAGCACAGCACACGTCTTTCATCAAAACGATCTTTGTCAAAATGACACCAAGACAGCAAAAAAATCATCGCCAGGGGAGCATCACCTAGATCACGCCATTCTAGCATTGCCCACATCTAGCAGCAAAATTTTTTCGTGGATCATGGAATGGCAGTTTCCTATAATTTTTGTCCAGTTCCAGAACCATCAACTTTTCCATGTTCCACTAACTTGTTTCCCATTGGATTTTGCACGGGATTGCTAGATTGGCAGGCAAAATCTTTGACGCAGTCTTTGCCTCCACATGAACTTCCCTCTGGCTAGCTGGGAGATCAAAAATGATGAGAACAACATGCCCTTCCAAATCCGAGTGTCTCTCGATCTTTGCATGGCCGCCTTCTTCACCGCTAGACCGCCCCGATTCCAGCAGCAGTTTCAACAGGATGTGTCTTCATGTGACAAAAGCCACAGAAAGCTGAAAAGTGCATTCAACTGTGGATGAAAAATTCAAAGTTCTAGATTTTTCATTTCAAAGTGATGCGTCCTCTGTCATGCACTCTAGCTAGCTACTAGCTAGCTATGAGATCATGCACTAGTGCAGACTGGCAGAACGATGAGCAGCCAGCACTACTAGACTACTAGACTGGAGCACGAAGTTCGCGTTGCGACGAGCATGCAGCTCACACGACGCATGGCAGCACCTGCACACTGCACACAGGTATAGCTGCATCGCTCTGTAGGATCTAGTGGAAAATCTGCAACAATTCCATTGCATTGCCGCAGGATCAGTAGAGAGTCTAGCTAGCTAGCCATGCGAAAGACAGCGCATGCACGCTAGCACGCCAAAGTGTGGAAGTAGCCTCCATCTAGCCATGCTATTATTCACCCTTGATCATAACATGTTATTTGACGCAGCGATGTCACACAACACAGGCTGCACATTGACCGACGAACCATTCATTTTACTGGAGTCTTCAATTAATCGATTCTACCGAATTTATCAACTATGGACCGCCGAAGTCAATTTGTGGCAGCATCGGATAACTAGGAGTCCTGGGAAATGAATTTGTTCCAGGGAGCATAAATAGAGATGTACCGCTCCCAATTCTTGTTAAGCTATTTGCACTATCTGTTCTTTTCATAGTAGCAGCTGAAGCTGTACCAAAAGTAGCTGGGACTATTTGAAGATTGCCATTAGAACCGATCCTTGGCATCAAATTTCCTTCTGGCATTTTCCTCTGAACCTGGGCTGCAGCAACTCCAACTTTCAGCATTTCTTTGGAATCCACTGTCTTCCCATTCTTCCCATCTTGTGGATTATCAACCTTCCTCGATTGCATCGATATGGCTGATATTGGGGGGATAAAAGGGCCCTGCTGCTTCACATTTATTACTCTTCCATCCTGATCTGTTACATATTCTCTTCCCTGAGTTCCGAGTCGGGCAGTTATAGCAGGTTGTTGTTGTTGTTGCTGCTGCTGCTGCTGCTGCTGCTGCTGCTGCTGCTGCTGTTTTAAGGAGACATATGTCTGCGTCGAGGATGTCGGGTAGGTAGCATATTGAGTGTGGTGTGGCTGCTGTTGTCCTTTCCTGTCCTGTCTTCCTGAATGCATCGCCATTGCGACGCTCGGACTAGGATAATTGATATTCGTTGCAGCAGCGGCGGCAGCTGCTGCCGCGTACGCTGCTCTATGCTGAGCAGCAACCGCCGGGTCCACTGCTTGCATGGTAGGGCCTTGAAGCGGAATCCCACCGGATAATCCTCCTCGAATTTGGGCGCCATTTTGTATAAGACCCCCATGTATCATGCCTGCGTGCTGCATCAATGGCTGTGTCGGCAGTTGTTGCTGAGGAATTTGATACTTTGTACTTTGAACGGGGAGGTTTTGGTGAATGGAATGAACACCGTTATTGGGATAAGGCTGATGCGCAGGAATAGGTGCAACCGGTCCAGGAGCCCCTGCCGGCCCGGATTGTCCACTTTCACCATCAACTTCGTCAGAATTTAGTGTCGCACGTAGCATGTTATCATACTGATCTTTTTCTTGCTTATAGCGATATTTATCCTGAGCAAATAGCTAAGTCAGCAAATAACTATCTCTGGCCTATGCACCACGTAAAAATTACCTGATCTGCCATCTGCTGAAAGACCCTTCTCTGCTCCTCTGGCATCGCGCGCCATCTTCGACCAATAATCCGAGCTACATGCTCATTGTGCAAAACCCTATCTACTTGCCTCCCAATTAGATCCCAAACCTGGAAGGTAAGCATTAATAATATATAGACATGATAATCTGGAAAAAAAATTACCTCTTGACAGACGCTCTGACGAACTGTCAGTTGGTAAAAGTTGTAGGCAGTTTTAGGCTTTCTTGGACGTTTCAGGCGCTTTCGTTTCTTTGTTACCATGCGAGTGCGCTTGCGCTTCCCAAGGTTTGCAGACATGTTATCCGCCGGGGGCACATTCATTTCAATTACTATTTGCAAAACAAAAGATTCAATTTAGTTACGTGAAGAGCCCAATAGTTTTTGATTACTCAAGATTTCATTCCACTTCTAGGCATTTGCATGGCGGGAAGGAAAAAGCCCGCATGAGAGTGTAAATAGGGCTAGAGCTATTCAGGCGAAGAGTATTGTGGCATAAATCATAGATACTTTCTCTTATTCTGACATGTTCGTTCTTCTCAAACTTAGATGATACCTGTGGCGATTCGCGATACGTTATCTCGGTTACTGCACCTTTTGAGGAGGGGGGGCAGTGGAGAAAGCTATTTCTTTGGCTTTTTTATTTTCAGAATAACCTGTATCCCAAAGGAGACAGTTCTCCTTTCAATTAAACATTTTAAGCGATAATACCAATGTCTTTATAAATTATTCCAGCGTATGTTTTTTATACGACTTAAAATATCTCTGAAATTGAGGATGAAAAATATAAATAAGTCTTATACTCTGAATAATTGACATGCTATCATGAGAAGAATTCATTTAAATAATTAGTAAGAGTCTATGGAACTATTGTCGTTATATGTAAAATAGGATTTAAATACACGTTAAATCCATTCATGGGAAATATTTGGTCTGAACTTGGATGTACGAAAAATTATTTGAAGTAAGTACAGGCTACAAGAAGTCCGAAACCATGGCATTTTACTTCAAAAAACAGATCATTTACTCGAAAATGGAAGAAGTAGGGGTGGGCCGCCACATCTTCCATAGGGTGCTTCCTATCCGCTGATTCTTTTTTTTATTGTGATCCTTTTGTTCTACTCCCTTTTTACTAATATGCAACGATTAAGCGTGTTTTAAAGTAAAAAATGGATTACTTTTATGGAGAAATGTGTGCAAGTATTATTTTCTTTTATGTCCGCGTCATTGTCTGCCTACCCCCTTTTGAAGCGTAATAAGGGGTATACAATGATGCGGTGAAAAAGTATTTATTTTTTAGGCAGAAATGCGGAATGCAATAGATCTAAATATGAACTTCACATGTTTATTTAAGTCGCCTAGACAACTGCTTCGTCCAAGAAAAAATATGGTTGGATGTCTAGATCTAGATCTAACTTTCTCCTGATATTCTTCGTTGTTGTTGTTGTTATTGTTGTTGTTGTTGTACTAAAATATGTACTCCTGAGATATGTCTAGGACTCCTTACATGGATTATGAGAACACTCCCGCGCAACAACAACAACAACAGCTCGATCGATCGATCGATCCTATCTGTGTGCCAGATGACGTGTCCTGCCCGGATGGCAGCTGGTTGTTGGGCCAGACAGCTCCTATGGCCTTATTATTACCTCCTAGCAGCCCTATCCATGCCTCTTCTTTCGATTCACCAAGATCACTCTCACCTTCTCGAGAACAGTATACTAGTGCCATCATTGCTCAGAATGAGGGGGGGACGTCGAACCCAATCGGTTGCTTCTGATTACAAACAGTGATCCTGCTATTTGTGTTTCCAATGATGTCCTCATATGATAAGTTGATATTAATGGAGAGAAATTGTTTAAAAGAGGGAATGCAAAGTTAAGTGGTACCGTGTGGTGTTTAAATAACCAAAGCTCCGAAAATTATCTTATATCAAGGCTAGGATTAACAACATCCAGCGAAATCTGCTGCATGTACATGTTTTCTGCTTTTGTAGTCATCATCTTTTCCTCCTCCTTAACTGACGTCATCTTCTCTAAATGAAATCCGTTCATATAGAGAGAAAGTGTGCCAGCAGCAGCAGCAGAAGCTATTAAGCGAAAGCAACTTAAGGTAGTAATTGTTATTATAAGACAACGATTTTTTTAACGCCTCATTTTGACTCAAAGGCAGACGTTGAGTCATACCTCGCCAGCCTTCGCGCTGCTGATGCTGCAAAGGAGCTGCGGTCGTCTAGAACACAACAGACTGGTCTGCCTGATACAAACGCTGCGTTGAAGAAACTCAACAGGATTCGAGCGAAGCAAAAGCAGCAAAGGGAACAACAGGGACACGATGATGATAATGATGAAAACCAGGCAATCTAAATCAACTAATCATAACTTGGCGGCACAAATGAAAGTATAATAGGACTTGGTTATATTAGTGATTCTTCTTCATCATCTAGGAACAACCAACAGCTCGCCAGAAGAAAAAGGCTAGGAGGTAGTATATCTCTTTCTTTCTGTCTAAAAACAACAATGACCGATGTTGCTGTGGGAAGTCTATAAATGGTAGATATCAATATTACACGGGAGTAGTAGTCACATCATTATTTATTCATTCATAGACTAGCAAAGCTTCTCAAAGAGCGAGAAAGATTTCAAAGAAAAATGGGACCTGCTGCTGCCTTCAATGTGGTGAAAAATAATAGTAGTAGTAATCCATTCGTACCAAGAAACAACCGGACATGGACAAAACAATATCGAACAAAAACAGGTGAGAGGATACAAATTGGAATTCATGTAAACCAACAGCACCACCAGATATGCAGGATATTACACTTCGACAAGCACACACGTACAGCATGCTTGCAACAAATAGAGACCGTACACACACACACACACACACACACACACACACACATATATATATATATATATATATATATATATACACACATAGCAAGAGAGCGAGAGACAGATGGACAAGAGAGGGGGAGAGAGAGGGAGAGAGAGAGAGAGAGAGAGAGAGAGAGAATTCGTTGGGGAAAAGAGGATAAGATCTAAGGAGAGGCAGAGACTCGTATTCAGAAGATGTTATGATGTCGAAATTGAGAGCCATTGCTGGTGCTTCGATCACAGTACATAGCAGCAGCACTCAGAAGCAAATAACCTTAGGCAACTATGGGGATTTTCCAGGGGATGATCATGATGATGATGGAGAAGGAGGAGGAAAAGGAGGATATAGGGTGAGTGGGTTGGTTGCTTCCTTTGTTGCACAGCAGCATGGCTTTGTATGTATAGCAGTAGCACAGTTCATAGGAAAATGTGTGTGTGTGTGTGTGTGTGTGTGTGTGTGTGCATATGATCTTTCTTTCATTATTTATTTCCAAAAACAATACCAGGTTGATCAGGATGATTTTAGGTGTAGGCGCCCACTCAAAGACTTTTTAAACGAATGCAAAGAATTCAACGGTAACATGATGTATCACTAGTACGTATGTGTGCGCATTTTTCTCCATCTGATGCGAAGGGAAAAGATGACGACAAGGATATGATAATAAACAACTCTATGCTGTCTCAAATTAATACTCGTAGGATTGACTGAAAGTGCGTGTAACGAAATCGAGAAAAATCATCACGGAGATAAGTAATTTGAAAACATATTTCATTGTATCTAGCTCGTTACTTCTCATGTGAGACTGATCAGATAATCTACCCCCCCCTTGGACAGTTTGGTTTCATTCATGAAAAATCTTAACAACGGCGTAATTCTTAACACGTACTACGACGCAGTTGGAAAGTAATGGGAAAAAACAAAAATTGTGTTATATGCTGTGTGTGTAACATGCACGATGATATGTTAATTCTGTACAACGATACAAGATGTCGTATTTTAGACTTGATCATCGAAATCCGAACTACTCTTTGCCTTTTTCAGGTACGTTGAAAATCTCGATGATGGTTTGAAATTTGCTTTATTCGTTCGCATAAAGGTATCATCAATAGATAACGTTTATCTCATCTTATCCCAAAAATGTGGCATCAACTAATGACAACCGCGTATCACAGATGGAACTGAATTGGTTTCGAAAGCATGTTTTTAAATCAACGATGGATTGACGACTTCTACACCTTACAATATGATCCAATTCCCAGAGACAGACATCGCAGTCTACATCACATAAAACACCAAGCCATCTCATCAGAATTATCTGATACATTTACGTTTACTAGCAAGTTTGATAAATGAATTGATTTTGGGTCGATCCTTGTTCTACTCCAGTAATTATGAAAGATGTACCCCCTCAGTATGCATGTATGGCGGGGCCACGACGAGATAGTGTCTCCAATGATTTTTTGCGTACCTCATCATCACTGTGGTTAATTTAACAAAGGCAAACGATGAACGAAAAGGGGCCATGTTGTGTGTGTGTGTGTGTGTGTGTGTGTGTGTGTGTTTGTGTGACTACACGTCGTGCAGTTTTGACAGCTAGAAATTTTTTCTTCATCTGCCATGAGTAGAGCGACCGTAGCATCGATCTGTGCGTGCGCTTACACAGACCAAACGTGGATATTTATCTTGTTCATATGCTACAAGTGTGCGCAGAACACCTTGCACAATTACGACGTAATAGCACGTACGCAAAGGCGCGATGAGCTTCGTAATTCACACATGCATGCGATCGACCATACCTGTTTGATAGCTACTACGTACAGCGACACAGCGCAAAACACATACATGCATGATCGAGCAGGCATCGGAACGACGTATAGACGTGTGCTGTGTGCAACAGCAAGAGTATCTAGCGTATAGCTGCGAGAGCCCATATATGTGTAACAACAGCTAGCTGTGACACTGTGTCTACATCGGTAGATCGATGTGAGGCACTTATTCCTCTAGTCCTATCGTCATACATGTCGCGTTGCATGTGCTGCACTACGCGGCCTTTGCAATGTGTTGTTTATGGAACATGTAGCACATGCATGCAGTCTTGTACTGCGTGTCAGTGTGTATCCATCATGTCTAGATGTTTGAATTCTGTTGCGATCTCATACTAGACATGCATGCAATGTGTGCATATGGCAAACACTCAATTTACAGTCATCGTGTTGAGCTCATAGCTGCTACTAGGCACACGGACTCTTGTAATTGCATTGCTGCTAAGCAAACTATGATGACTTATTTCCTTCAAGTCATAATGTCTTCCTGATACTGGTAATGATGTTCAAATCTACATTCAGGTGTAGTCATTGCTTGCCTAACCGTACGTGACACTTCTGGACATGTGATGCTATGCCATGCTGATGCACAAAGCGGTGTGATCGACTAGTTTTCGCTCCATGAGATCTTGTACGCATTATTTACTACTATATGTGGTATGCATGCATGCTCTTGGTGTCATGTCGTTTTGCATTCAAGGGCCTAAACGATAAATAAAACGCATGTCGCATTTGATTCTAAGACAAACCATTAAATGGTCTTTGTCTACAGTACAATTGAAGCCTCGAGAGCTTTACTGCATCGAGAGGTGGGCAGATTTTATGCTGGCAACAACATTTCGAGATGATGGCTTGCATCTTGTACTGCATATAGTTTGTCTCCTTGGTAAACGCGGAGGGGGGCTGACATCATGCCGTTTACTGGAGATAGATCTAGAGTATCTTCTCTTATTACTGGAAATCATATTTCTATGCCGCGAGGAATACGACGAAGAACTTCTGCCTCTAGAAGAAAAGAAACTCCATTGAGAAGAGCGTCTTGTTCTCCTTCTTACAACAGGACCCATAACCATACCAACAACTAGTGTCATTCCAATAATGATAGGAATGACAAGATACAAAGAAGACATTATAATCTGGGCTTCTATCGAGTGTGTGAAAGAAGACTCTGGCATGCTGAAAACAACTCCAAGTAAGAGGGAGAGAATTCCAACCATTGCAAGTCCGATTCCCAGTGGATATGCAAATAGCTTCATCGCACTGGTCATCTTTGCGTGGAACGTTGCTGTTGAATTTCGGGTTGATCCAACTAATATAGCTCCTCTTCTTCCTCTTCTTCTTCTTTGTCCTCCTAATTGCTCATTAGTAGTAGTAGTACCAGTAGCACGCACACCACTACTGTTCGGAGCATACTCGAGCTCACCCTGTTAAGTATATATGTAGCATATCGTCGTCATCTCTTAAATCTACTCAGCTATTTATGATCGCACTACATATTGAAATATAATTATACAACATTTGTTCTCCAATAAAACAGAAACTATGCTGCAGAGATAAAACTAATTTGCTCTTGCTGCAACCACTGATATCATCTATCTATCATTATGTAATGTACGAGACAAAATACTATCGTCACTACACCTTAGCTCCTTTACGGAACAAATTAGAAACAACATGAGTAGACCGATACGTCGAGGCTTTAGTAAATTTCTCGTCTATTATAGAGGCACATTAATGGTGTGATTTGAAGACATTAGAAATATGGAGAAGTGAACCTAATCGATATCTTGCGTCGTAGAATCTCCTCTGATCCACCTAATAGTAATTAGGACATCACTTAGTAAAAAATATTAACATTGCATTTCTATTAATACACAAAAATTATTATTGCACTAAATTTATACCCCACTCGTCAATTCAAATGATCGTCTTCTTGTATATTTTCTATCCTTCGTAGCATCCTCTGTTCGATATGAACGATTTAGCTGTTGTTGTTGCTGCTGCTGCTGCTGCTGAGGACAAATCGTTGCGTCGTCTGAAGATTGAAGTATAGTTCTATTAGTATGGCCATGCTACTACTACTACTACTACTACTACTACTACCACTACTACTACTACTACGTGGTCTTCTTCTTCCTCTTGTGAAATAGTGGAGGAGTATGGGTACTTCCGTCATTACAGTAGTGGTAGTAGTAGTAGTAGTAGTAGTAGTGGTAGTAGTAGTAGTAGTTTTGCAGTTGCAGTCGTTGATTGCTACTACCTCGATGATTGACGTTACTAGAGTTGTCGTGCTTGGAAAGGGTGTTTGCAGCACTCGATGTCGTAATCAAAGTAGAAGTAGTAGTAGTAGTAGCTGCTGCTGTTGATGCGGTTTTCATTGCACATTGAGAACAACTGTGGTGGAAGACATTGTTGCTATTGATGATGTCCATGTATCTATTCCTTAGCTGCTGCGTCGTAATACCATATATACGTGCTAATGTAGCTGCTGTTGTATCATCATCACTTGCAGTATTTGTAGCGAAGCTGCTATTTTGGGTAAATAGATAATCTTGGAGTGGTGGCAAAGTACTCCCTGTTTTTGCCCCTGTCTTTGTCTCTGCTGCTGCTACTGCTGCTGCTGCATTATCATCATTTTTCATTATAGTGATATTGCTATCATTACTTTTTGTGCTTAGGCTGGGGTCTAACACAACCGCATAATTCTTTTTTGCTACATCTTCTGCTGCATTTGCATTTATGCTGCATGTAGGTAGTAAGTAGCCACACCTAATGAATAATAGCACACATTGAACGCTAGCTTTCATATCGAGTTGATTGCGATGTAAAGAAACGAACAGCTTGGGAAATACACTCAGTCAAACCCTAAATAACAAACACTTACTTTGTATCCGTAGCGATTGATTTCTCTTTTAGATCCAACGATCGTGTTAATAATATTGTTAGAAACATCACTGAATCATAAGAGTAAGGCGACAGGAATACGTTTTGCAACCTTTTCTGCCAAGAAATTCACTTTTGTCGTCGTCGTCGTGAACAGAAATAGCAGGGGTATCATTATCCTTGCACGAATGTGGCAAGGATGATGATACCGTTGACAGCATTGGAGATCGATTCTCTGAATATATTCCAAAGTTTAAATTCCGTTGTGCTGCTATATTCATACACTACAGCCGTGCATACAGTAACTGTCTCTTCTTGTTGTTATACCGATGGTTCTTTTTGGCGCATTTGTTTCACGGGCTTGTAGTACCACAGTCTGCTGGAACGTATCCGTAGGAGTTTCTTCAACTAAAAACAAGTCGTTACTAAAACGCTGGTTCGGATAATCTGATGGCGAAAACAATTCTAAATCTCACCATCCTACCTTCTATTTTAAATTCCAAGTTATTATTATGCACGTTGGGTTGATTTTCCCTACGAGAATGGACGTCGTCTAATCGTACCCCCTTGTTCAATGAGGGGGGGGACATCAGAAAAGAAAGAATGGTCGAAATTATTGCAATATATCCCAGTGAAGATGATAAGTTGCAAAATTTTGGAATGATGATAATATCCTTACATGAGGTGATTGCATAATATCGTCCAGGCTGTGCAAAGTAATAAGTCATTAAATTAATTCGTCATAAAGTATTCAACTAGAATGAGAGCTCTACTTACACTCGGAGAAAGGATCTTGCAGCTGTTGTTACCATAACTAATCCATACATAGAGTAGGTTGTCCACATGTACCTTAAATTATAAATATATTCGATTGTGGTGAGAGGTGGAATGAGAATATAATTAGAATACCATTGCGTAGCCGGTCGGGGCCAATTTTTGGATAAACCATCTAAAGGTGATGGAAAGCACCATTATATCGTATCGCTCAATATTGTTTCCTGCAGCAGTACTACCACTTCTACTGCTGCTACTACTACTACTGCTGATATAAGGAGTGCCAACAACACACCATACATTACCTAAAACAGACACGATGAAGAACCCGATAACCCAAGTACTGTTAACTACTACGGCAGTTATTTTTTCCCCCTGTTTAAAATAACATTACATCATATATCATGCTTGCTGATTATGAGACTACAACATAATGCTGAAAGTTGCAAAAAATCATTTGTGTAAAATAAAGATGATGCACGATTAAAAACTATTTGATATCGCTTTGGCATCACTTATCATTCGTATATAATAATACCGATCTCCGTCCCGAACGATACTTTTTCATTCCATTCCGAGAAATTTCGAGAATTATAAAAACATAATAGGTTATAGAATTAGCAGCTATCAGCCAAACCTGATAGATAGCAACAGAGACGGTTAGAGATGTTTACCCACACAAATCAAATTTTGAGGCTGTTTTCTGAGTAGTACACTTATCTAGATATTTCTCTCTCTCTCTCTCTCTCTCTCTCTCTCTCTCTCTCTCGAGCAAGCAAGCAAGCCAACATACACACATATATGCATGCATACACATTTGTGTAAATTTATCTTTTACAGGTCATGCAAAATAACATGAATTATATCGATTCATAGTTGGCATACGGAGTGCCAGGAGAGTTCCAAAAATATAGGATGAACCCATCGATCCATGTGTGTCGCCAGAACAATTCCATACTGTGATATATCATGTTAAGACTCAAGACTACTATAAATCATTCCTCGCTATTCTAACTAATCTGCATTGTTATCTTATCCACCTTTGTTGTGTTATTACCGAAGCTCTTATAGAGGACGCAACTGCCCATAAAGATAGGCCCGATTTCAACAAAGGCTGCCTAAAAATCATCAGCTTGCGCAATTATTTACAATTCTTGGAAATATACATCTCTGGTTGATTTGATTGAAGAACTTCGAGAAACACCTGCTGAAAGCCGCGTTGACTCCAATGAGCGTCACTGCCGACAAAGAATAAAGGACTGCGGATACAACCCAGACAATTGTGCATGCTTCCCGCTCTTCTATCGAGCTACATCTTCCACATTGTACTCGAAAATCGCATATCATGAGCGCAATACAACTCTGTTGTCTTCGGTTGAGAAGCAGATGATGCGTTGAGGGCTCTACGAGTATTTATGTCCTATCAGCAAGAACTGCTGCTCTAATTGTTGGTTTTAATCTAGGCTTTTCGGATCGTCTTCAGCCGTTTATCATTGTCGCAGCATGAAAACACCATCCATTTTCACAAACGTCAGCAGTGAATGAATCAATGGGTTTCAGAACTACCGTTTCGAAATCGGCTACCCTCCCATTCGAAAGTGAGAGTGAAGTTACAAATGGAGGATGATTCGAACCTACGACATCAGATAATTAGGTAGTTATCTTACGTTGCTCTAGCTATCATCATTGAGACTACCTTACCGTACCTACCAGCAGTCTTCATCAGTAGATCTAGGAGGAAATACACAGATCAATTTCTCATAACAACAACAACAACAACAACAACAACAACAACAACGCAGTCACCTATCAGTTACACGTAGTAGTAACTGACTCTACTAGTATGCTACTCGTATATCTTACTACTACCGGTAGATAGATCTAGATAGATCTAAGTTGTTACATGTCCTACATGTAAACAAATATGAACACCCGACCCCCGATCCCCTCCACTCCTCCCCCACTTCCGTCTTCATCTACACCCCCAGTGCCATCTCCCCAACCAAAGCATGCTGACACACCGTCATCCCTCTCAACCCCTTCCCAACCGTCATCCAACGCCAGTAGCAAGGAAGTGGACGCTCTGGACCAGGTTGAAAAGAGCTTCCTGGAATACCGTCCTGAGTTCCACAGCATGAGGCTTTGCGACCCTCACAGATATAATTGTTTTTATCAGGATATTCATCAATTAAATGACATCACTACCAACCTGGAGAACATGTAGGATGAAGACGTAATACAATTGGCCCTCCTAAGCTGTGCGTTTTGACACTATTTTTTAGGTGTGGGAAGCTGGGCACTCAGGAGGATAGCGAAGCCCTCAGAGATAGGATATGGAAAGTAGATCTTGTACAAAGAAACATTAGCAGTTTGACATTATAGTTTACTCAATATAGGCAAAAGATGAAGGAACGCTCACTTTCAGAAGATGCCATAGAAGTCTTAAGGCAGTCCAAGGGCAGGCACAGAATGACAGTGAAGAAAAGGCAAATTTTTATGCGAAAATGAAGTGGTTTCGAGCGGAGCTAGACAGGTAAATTATGACAGACTGAAGTAGCAAGGATATATGCGTAGAGCTACCCACAAGAACCATTAGTGGATCACCATTGTCATCCCACCACCCACACCATTAGTGGGACCATCGCAAACAAATTAATTATATCGAAAAAAACGGTATTCTGCAGGACGTTATCATTATGAAATGGTTAAAACAATCGTCATTTACCTTTGTGTCAATAAGTGACAGACGCCGAGGAGGGAATGACGATTATACATATTATATATATATATATATATATATATATATCTTCAGGTACAAAAAGGCATGCCTACGGGTTCCTTTGAGGGACTCTACTCCAGGTCCTGATAGATACAGGAAAGCAGACAGTTTTGGGACGGCAAGAAATATGAAAGCTACAACTGCGCAAACTTCGAATAATAACCCATCGTCATCAGCTGCAGCAAAAGCATCTGGATCAACAACAGCTATATCTATGGAGGTTCCTGAAGGACACTTAAACCGCAACAATTATAACCTCCAAATATACAAGAATCTGGAACTTATTTACTTAATTACGACACCAGTACGCAATCGCTGGTTGATGATAAATAACGTTGTTGTATTTGCATATTTGCAGGCAAAACAGCAACCAATAAGTGGCAGCAGCAGCGGTAGCAACAACAAACCTGCAACCAAACGTAGTCCTCCAAAAAGAAACGATTCCATCAAGATTGAGGCGCTAAATTTGGAAATGGTGTGCATCATAGTAACGTTGTTAAGTAGTGAGTAGATCTCCATTCTCGAATGAAAATCTAATTTCTCTCGTATATACACACAGAAAAGGTGCCGGACCCCAAAAGCTGTTAGGTATCACCTATCTATCCATACTGAATCATCTAAAGAACTTACTCTTGTTGTTGTTGTTGTTGTTGTTTCAATGACAAATAATTAAAATTGAAAATATTGAATTACAAATACGACGCCAGGCTTATTGGGGTGGCATTTGGATTCTTGGCCATAGCTTATTCGTGGTATGAGTTGGCAACGTAAGTTCCTTATTACATTTAATTCCCTATTGATGCATGCTTACTGCGACAAACTAAAACAACTTAATATGTGTACTTGTGTGCGAATAAGAGTGTGAAACCGTGCGTATGCATATATTGACAGATATGATTCTAGCGACCCTGGGGATGCCGTGCGGTATCTTTTCTTTAGCGGTTTTGGCGTGCTTATCCTCTTAGCGGAGTTCAGGTTGTCACAACAGGCACTTGAACAAACGTTGCTTGTAAGGATGATCCTACCTAAATATGTTCTTTCGAATCCTTCTAACTATTATCAAGATTTGGATCGCTATTGGAATGGTTTGCGCTCTTGAAAACTGCATCTGGATTGGGAGCATTCTACCTCTTTGTTGGACTCTGCGCTGTGGGACGCGGGGGTAGACATTATCACGAAGATCATGATTCCTCCAGATGATGAAAACCCTATACTAAAGCGGCAAGTTTTGGATCCATTAGGCATATTTGGATGGATCGTGTTTGCCGCTGCAGCGTTTGTTTCCATTTTTTACTTCATAATGGCCGCCAACTGCAGGTTGCTAATCATTAAACGTTTCACACTTTTTATGCATCAAAATTAACCAATCATTCCTTTCAGGAAAATGTATTATGATGAGAATGACGTCGAGCTAGATGGTGATGACATAAAGTGGCACTAAATAAAGCAGCTAGCTGAAAATTCTGGCATACCGACAGGGCATAGGTGTGGTATCATCAGTTGGCAGATTCTAAGCCTTGACCACCGACCACTATATTTTGTCAATACGTTCAGCCTTGATAATTGTGATGCCTCCAGGACTAGAGGATGGCGTCTAGCCGTCCTTTTGCATTGCTTTATGCTTCGAAATGCCTGTCGTTGGAGCTGTCCAGCTTCGCCTTGCATCATTCCATGCATGTTTGTATTTTTCATTAATGCATGCGACAATGGCAATGTGAGCGTGCAGATAGCATCGCTTCGCTATACAGGCCGTATCGTATATCGTATATTGCATTGCTTATTCGCATTGTGCTCTGACTGCATAGCTAGTGCGCATAGTCTATATTTAGGGTTTATTATATGTCAGCAGCTCTGCTGTGTTTGATGATCGAGTGTCAAGCCGTTTGGCAAAATCAACAGTAGTCGCGTAGCTTGTGAGCTGCAAAACTTCATGCTTGACACCAAGTATTGCAGGCCAGCTTGATGGAATTTCACACGCATGCTATTAATAGTTGATGATTAGGATTAGCTGTAGTTTGCGTCATCTCATTTTATATCGAGCGTCCAAAAATGTGCATGCATGCATGATACCACATCAAGTGCTAGCTATCTGCGAGGCTCTTGTTCATTCCTTCTCACAATAGCGCATGGTACTCTGATACATCATCCACATTAATTTGGTGCTAATGAATGCTTTATCATAATCACCGCATCAACTAACTTCCCTTGATCTTCTTCAGCTTTAAATCGAAGTTCTTTGCCCCTTTGATGAGGGGAGTCGGCCGATACTTTTTCTGAATCTTATATCTAAGATTGTATGGTGGTAGAGAAACAAGTGATGGTGTAAGAACAGGAGTAGTAATGTACACTACCAGTAGTTATCTATATTAAAAGAACAAAAGTCTATGGAAGAAGACGGTTCTGTTTTCTCCGTGATTTAGGTTGTTTTTTTTACCTTTTAGTTTGTTCGCCAGCACGTTCCTGCCACCGTGTATGATGTATAAAAAATAACGATGATTTTGATGATGATGATCATGATCATGATGATGATGAAAATAATAAGCTACTTGGGGAGGGAGGTTTGATATTCATTTGGTAGATGTGATATGTATGTAAGTGTGCTATGTGTCGTTTCGAGTGAATAGGTGTACTACTACTACTACTACTACAAAGTAGAATTTGTTGAATCATGGACATACGTATGCTTATATTTTGGTATTATTATAGGATTCCTTTCAATCGCAATTACATAATACCCGCAACATTTTCATTCATGACACATAAAAGTGTATCATTTGCTGCAGCAGCCATAGATGATCATGATTTGATTCATGGTGTAGTGTTTAATGCTATAGTGTGCAAATCATCAATCAACAACCACTGGTAACATCTCATCCTGCCCCCTTCTATTAAGATATTGACGGGCTTGTCTCTCCGGAGGAGCAGTCTTTGTCAATGCGTCCAAGTACGTAGCCGCATTCTTCCATAAAAAGTATAAATAATAATAATAAGGAGGAAAGGAGGAGGAGGAGGACGTAGTAGTAGTGAAGGAAGAAGAATAACAATATGACTACAATACAAATAGTAACCAAAATGATCAACATGATGTCACTAATTCAAACAACATCAAACACTAAATACTAACAATCACACGCATACATGCAATATATATATATATATATATATATATATATATAATATTAAATTGTAGGCCCTCTAAAATGTAGATGCATATTTTTAAAGTTCTTTCTCTCTCCCCTCTCTCCTCTATTCTCCCTGTTTGCGAGTGCATATATGCGAGAGTGTGCGTGTGTGTGTGTGTGTGTGTGTGTGTGTATGCATAAATTGTGATGACCATCATCTTTCTACGCTACTACAATTCTAGCTACCACGAGAAAGAGGGGTTATCATCTTACTACCTGCTCACTTCCTGTTCTAAATCCCATTGGCAGACCAAGTTTCTTTGAAAGTTGTCGCATCTGAGAAAGAAAGAAAGAGGAAGATAATGATGATGATGATGATGATGATGATGATGCTGATTATTCAGGTGCTGACAAATAATAAGTATGGTAGTATTACAAACAAAGACGATCTATGGAATCAAACTTTTAGAAGTGATTAGCTTTACCTTATTTTCGTCGAGATTCTCACCACTCAGTAGGCCATCATCATCATCATCATCCTCATCAGTATCAGCAGCAGCTTTAATAACATCGGGGGCCTCATTGCCATCCAATCCCTGCTGCTTGAATAGTTTCAAACGCATATTGATGATATTGATATAATATGATGATTGATGATGATGCAGATGCAGATGCAGGAAAATCAACTTAGAAACATCATAATTTGATTCGTTCTGCCAAGTTATATGTTTGCAACAACAATCCCACCACCTCCTCCTCCTCTGTAACGTACTTTCTACCCTAACTACTCCTCTAATAGAAGTGTTCTTCCCGTTAATATTCGAGTGAGGTATATCATTATTACCACAACGTGATCTTGTTTACTATGATGATGACGATGACGATGGTGGTGGTGGTGGTGGTAGTAGTAGTAGTAGCATGATGATCATGAGTACCTGAGTCGCTTTCCGTTGATGCTGTTTTTGTGGACAAAGGAGACGACTGCTGCTGCTACTGGTGGTGGTGGTGGGCGTCATGTGCCCCCCCCCCATTGATGCTGACTGATGATGCCTTCTCGTCTTCGTATTAGTACCATTACTACTACTTTTTCTATAAGCTGCTGCTGCTGTTGATATGCCACAAGAAGGAAGAGGAGGAGGAGGAGGAGGAGGAGGAAGATGTCTCCATCAAAGTACATATAACATGCTTGTCTGTCTGTGTGTGTGTGTGTGTGTGTGTGTGTGTGTGCGTGTTTATATTGCGTGTGCCTGAATATATATATATATATGTATAAATATATACTACTACTCTATCTGCTGCATATTTGCATCGTTGTCATGTGAGAAAGATGATGATTCTACTTGGAGATTTGTCTAATCCACTGCTTTCTTCTTTGATATCATCATCCTTCGCTGTTTTCATCTCTTTTTGATGATGTAGTGGTATCTTCTTGGTGTGTTCTTCTTGATCATCATTCCTCCTCCTCCTTTGGCTGCTTCTGCTCCTCCTCCTCCTCCTCCTCTCTTTTTTCTCTTTCCCCCTTCTTTCTTTGTTATCATATTTATTATAGTCGATGCTCTTCTTCACCGCATTTTTATTCCATGAAGAGTTATTCTCATCATGATCACCCTCTACTGCAGCATCATCACTAACACTGTATTCTCTCACCCTCCTCCTCCTCCTCCTCCTCCCCATCCTCATCTTCGTCGTCGTCCTCCGCCGGTCTCTGATTCTTTCTCTACTGTAATCGCTGATTTCATCATCCTTCTGATCTCGCCGTCTATATTTCGGAGTAGATCGACTACGCGACGATCTGCTGGTCATCATCACCATCCTTTTTCTATCATCTGATTTTCTTCTTATTCTTCTTCTTCGTGATGGCTGCCGGTGTCTCTCATCTCGGTCGTCAAATCTACGATGATGCTGCTGCCGCTGCTGCTGCTGCGGCGAAAATAGTTATGGCATTTATAAATTAGTATGAGGAGATAAATCTCAAGCAGGTATTATTCTCTGCTTGATCAATGATGATGATGATAACCACCATCATCATTATCCTTGTAATCGATCAGCAGTTGATTCAGTATTGTTCTCTCTTTTAGCAGTATATATCATGATTGGACTACTAGTGTGTACGTAACCATTCTCTTCTTAGAATATGAAAATATCATGCTGGGTAGAGAAAGGAGGAGTGCAGCCATTCTTGTTTCTCTCTCTCTCTCTCTCTCTCTCTCTCTCTCTCTCTCTCTACGAAATTTCTACATCATCATCACCTCTCGATGAGCTGGTTGCTCATCTTCCAACGCTCCTGTGCGCACAATCCCGCCGCTGCCACCTCTAGAAGACAGAACATTATTAACACATAAATGCGTTTCGACGTCGTTGTGTAGGGTATTATGTTATACTACAAATGAGCAACACAATAGTTGTTTGTTAGTACAATGTGGTCCTTTCTTGCTCCCTGGAGAAGAGTAATGTCCTTAGAGATAGACCGCTGAGGGAGGGGGGAATTACAGTAGAAACATCAACTACCTTCATTCATCCAAATGCAGGCAACACACAACAACTGACCCACAATCGACCAACAGCAAATTGGCATCATCATCATCAGCAGCAGCAGCAGCAGCATCAACTGCCCCGTTGCTCTGCCTAGATTTTGTGCTAACCCCCCCGTCTTCTTGGCCCATTTCGATTCCGAATTCGAACACGTGGTCTCCTTCTTCTTTTCACTCTACTTCTTCTCGATCGATCTCACAAGACAGCATGATGAGGAGGTAAGAAAAAGAAGAGAACGAAGGGAAAAAATGATGTACTATTTTCTAGGACTACTACTACTACTACTACTACTATTACTACTGCTACTACCACTGAAACTACTACTACTTCTACATATGCCCCAACCATAGGAGAAAAAGGACAAGAGCTGTCGTCGTCGTCCTCATCGTATACGCCTTCATCACAGACATCGGTCATCATTCATCTTTCTTCTCGTAGTTCCTTCTTGATAGCTAAGACAAGAAATATTCTTGTCGCATCTCAAAATCCCCAAAATGTCGCTCTTTTTGTAGTAGTCGCAGGTCGAAAATCCCTTGATTTTTTTCGTTTAGTTTTCTTGCCAAGTTGCTCACATCGCGCCGCTTCACTGCTCATCGATCATTAATCCCCATCATCATCGTCATCATGATCACATGGTGCTGCTGTGGAGGCTACGGCTACTACTTCATTATAGCATTCCTAGGTGGCTTGACTGCTGTATTCACAGGTATCCTCTCTTATTAATCCATGATTCTATAAAGAAGATGAAAAGTTGTCGAAACCTACTTCTCCCCTTATGCGATACATTAAAACAGGAGGCATTATGAAGTATTGCAAGTCCCACCTTTCCTGGCTGTTGGTCAATATGCTCATTTATGGGTATTGCTACTTCTTATATAAGCAGTCTCCAATCATTTAGGCTTAAACTGCCCTTTATCATAATTTCCATCATCATGAATTCAGATACAATGACATGAGCTTTGGAATGGATCGCCTATCAGAGTTCCATCAACGGGTACTGAATAATAATTGTGCTAGCTACTACAAAAAGAATTATTGATCTTAAGTTGAATCCCTTCGTTGATATCTGTTTCCTACTCTCTGATCAGGCACAATGGTATGCAGACGTTCTCTGTGGTTCAAAGGGAATACTCCATAACATTGGGGTTGGTGCCTGCCTACCTATATATACTGCTGTTGCCACATTGCTGCTGCTATAGAGTTGTGGGATAAGACGACCCTAATGCTCCTCCACAATGATAATCAATCTCATTCTGGATATGTTAATTATCTTGTTATTAGTATTCCCTAATATCGCCTTATTTATGATAATCGATCTCAGTCTGGATATTGCGTTCCACGCATCCTCACGCCCCAGCAGATCTTCCAGCGGTTGACAGATTTTGATGCTTAAAACAGTCTTAAGATTAAAACATATTTTCCTGATTATTATCATGTGGCCCCTCTTCTTCTTCATCTTCTTCTTCTTCTTCTTCTTCTTCTTCTGCAGAACCGGTTTGAATGCATCGTACGTCTTGAAGGAGAAGGATCCTCCTATCTTACTTGTGAAAAATTTTCTTTCTCATGCGGAAGCAAACTCTCTAATAAGAAGAGCAAGGTCCGAATGTCTGGAAATATCATCATTTTCCCATCTTGCTCACCTCTCATCCTTTCGAGAACCTATCAATATACTTTGCTGCTATAATTCACTAGTCACGTAGTATTATTAATTACTACTGTATTCGTTCTTACGTAGGCAGCTGGGAGTTGACTCCGATGACGCCATTGGAGGGGTGGACGGCTCTAAGGTGCGGCTTCGATCAACATTTTGTATTGTAGGAGATAGTAGTAGTGTTTTCCAAGAAAGAATAATAACGTTGTGCCTTAGTAAGATCAACTCTCTCTCTCTCTCTCTCTCTCTCTCTCTCTCTCCCCCTCTCTCTCTCCTGGTACTTTTAGACTGACTTAAAATTTCGTTCAAATACTCGAGTCGGAGGCCAAAGACCGCCATCACAGGCTAGTGATAGGTTGTTACCATTATCTCGCCGCCTAAGTTAGAAGTAAGGGAGGAGTTAGACATAATGGTGGTGGGTGCATTCGTATGATATCGTATCGTACTTAGATGGCAACCATTGGACGCCGAGTATATTCTTCATAGTGCAAGGGATAAGCTGGCGTTGGTAGATGACGACGATTAAAACGACGGCGCACTGATGACGATTTATACGTGATGATCGATTTGAATTGTGTTTTAAGATTTTGCAGACTTCGCATAAAAATCAAGAGACCTACAATCTGCAGGTATTATCTATCACCCTGATCACGAGTACATCAGGTGGTGTCAAAATAATTCAGACAATGATTCATTTGGACCCAGGGAACAGGCCGACACCAGCACTTCGCTGCTCATCATGACTTCTCATATCACCAGGTACGATGGTATAGTTGTCGCAATGATATGGCAGATGACGACGCACAAATCATAGCAGCAGCTTATTCTTGTTATTCTATTAGGTTGAGTTCCTCTTTGAAGAAGGTGAAATGAAGATTTGACTGCATTGAGGAGATATTCTATTGCATAGTTATAATGTGTTCTTACAATGATAATATGTGATGGCACTAGGCCCTCGTACCTGGACAAGTTTAACATATCTGACAAGTCAAGACGAGACAAAAGGGGTAACATGCCAACTTCTTTGAGATGATGATGATGATGATGATGATGATGATGATCACTATCAGGGTTTCACGGCATTTCCAGCTCTAAATAAATTAAAAATCAAGCCGGACAAAGGTGGGTAGTTCTTACCTTCCACTACATACTACAGTCTTCTTATTTATATATTGATGGATTATCGTATAATCACACGACACGCTGTTTCCTTGAAAAGGTGACTGCATCATATGGCCAAATGCGTATGATGGTACTCTCATTAAGGTAATGATCCCAGTCATCGATTGCTTTTTTGGATTGTTATGTGAATTGTGGGAAGCTTTTATTCACCTTTTTTGGTCTCTTCTTCATGTAGGACTACAGAACATATCACGCTGGCACTAAAGTCAAATATGGGAAGAAATATACTTTAAACCAGAACTTCAGGTGTGTTGAGACTACGTATGAATTTCTCAATATCAAAACAGCAAACGCTTATTCTTGTTTTGGCAAGGATGGGGTTTGCCCGCGAAGAGCAAGTCGTGGAGTGGCCATATGTGTACGGAGATCTTGATACTGCACCCGTTAGGATTTTTGCAGAATGGTAATATATGGTGATGATTACGCTAAGGATGATGAGAGTGGGCATCAAATTCTAATATTGTATAACTACTACTCTGTGACGATGATATTTTGTATTGGTTCTCTGATGTAATTAAACGCCAATTGATAACATTTCCTTCTAGGTGGAGATCAAAAGAGCAAGCTTTCTTTTCATGGACATTGTAACAGACATACCATTATGTAATGCGAGGGCCGTGCTGAGCAAAAATGTTCAATGTCAATTTTAGTTAGCTTGATAATTGCCGTTTGAGCTGGTGCGGAATAACGCTGTTAGCGTCGCATGATAGCTCGTTCGTGATGATGACCCTCAAGTTCTGACTCACTCTACGATGTCCTTTTTCTGCGTCGTGCATTGTAAATAAGCAAGAGCATGCAACTGTATTTGGGAGACGTATTCGATTGATATGAAAAGAACGTGCAACAAATCTCTAAACACACAGCACCATACGCGGTATCGTATTGCGCAACAAACAGTTGTGCATTGGGTATCGCATACGTACAAAACTGTGCACAGCTTGGCACATCGCAGCGCAAGGGTATGTGCAGGGCAAATACAGGGTATTTCTAGATTTATTCAGGAATAACAGGAAGCAATGTTACGATGTGATCGAGATCTGCCATCTTACAAAAAAGGTGGCCATCCGTGTACACGTGTAGCCAATGCAACGGCATACTAGCTAGCTAGCTAGTTAGCATATCTAGATGTGTGCCACACAATTGCGTGGATGTACGTGGTATTACCGTGTGTCATGGAATGTGCAGATCTAGAGATCTAGAGATGTTGAAATGAGGACTGCTTAACAGAGACACAGTGATCACGTATACACGTATATAGGCCATGTGGAGAATTCCATGCATACTTGCATCTAAGCATTATCTAGATTATCTCTTTTGCACAACACAGTGCTGAGTGTGTAGAGCATGTGTGATCTGCACATTGTTGATGTTGCTCGTCAGCTGAGTCATTTGTTGGTCTAGGTGATCAAATCATGAGCTGTGTCACACGGGCTGGCTATCGTGATGAGTACTAGAGTAACATGAAATGAAGAGGCTAGCTAGCTAGCCGCATGCAGCACTTCAATACAGTTAAATGTTACAGTGAATTACATAAGTAATGATGACAAAGCGTGGCATATATGCCTATCTAACAGGCTAGCAGGGATGGGCGTGCGCGACAACGCCATCTAGATTAGACCACACTAGTTCTCATTCATGACCATGCCTAGATTAGATGCATCAGGATCGTATCGCGAACTGCAGGGTGTGCAGATGATTCGTTCGATGCACAGCCCGAATTTTGAGAGTTTCACAATGTACACTTCTGGATCTATCTAGATGTAATGAAATTGACACATGCAAATGTAAATGCACCCTAAAATGTATGCATGCTGGATAATACATGTACGTATAAACAAATGCACATCATGACAAGATATCGTTAACACATAGTTGGTAACCTACAGCAGTAGGCTAATGAATAGCTATTTTTATTGGCTTTTGCAAGTTCTTTTTTGGCATTCTAAGGTAAAGCTCCCCATCTTTGAACTCAGCGGTAATTTTGGTTGCATCTGCAGCTTCAGGAAGCTCAAACGTTCTTTTGTAGGTCCCCGATTGCACCTCATCATGATGTGTGGTACGTGTTATTCCTGGAGGAGGCTGTGCAGCGGTTCTGCGTTTAGCAGTGACGACAAGGTTATTTCTGATGCATTCGACTGAAAGGCTATCTTTTGAAACTCCTGGCAGGTCCAACCGAATCAAGAGCAAATCTTTTGACTCATAGATGTCCGATGGAATGGGCTTTCGTACATAAATTTCCATTAGATTCGCCTTTCCTCGACTTTTCAGATAGGATTTCTTCTTGGGTATTATTCTCCGCGAAGACTGTTGATCTGAAGAATAATCCATTTTTGATTTCTTCGATCGAGAGCTGAGTTTTTTATGTGATGACAGTTTCGGTCGAGGAGCAGAATCTAAACCATTGGGCTTGACGTCGTTTCCCGTTGTAAGATTGACGGTGCGCAACTTATTTAGCACATCAGGAAACTTACTACCTATCAATTCTTCGATGCCCCCTGTGCTGTTTGGGCTCACACTGATTAAACCATCTAAAAAATCTGCGATTGGTGGAAACATTGACGCGTTGATCATGCGCGATGAACCCGGGTGAACAAAAAACATATTGTTGCCTTGGCCACCACGAAGCCGCGGCAGTAGATTATTGCTCAAGTGATGGTTTTTCTGGTTGCGCAAGAACGACTTAGAATTAGTGTATTTTCCGTGAATTTCATTGTTGCTCGTGAGATCAGGGCTGAATGGAAGCTTCTTGATTTGAATAAACGCAAGTATGACAATGGAGAGGGTGAAGAGGAGGTTAGAGCAGGAGACAGGGCGAAGAACTGGCGAAGGGGAAGAGAAGAAGGAGAGTCCCTTAGCTGCTACCCCTCGGGGTCTCTGCGCCATATCTAGTGCTGTTGTTGTTGTTGTTATTATTATGGGTAGTATGGTAGTCCTCTTCTCTTCTCTCCTTGAGATGTGCGTGAGAGAGAGGGAGAGGGAGAGAGAGAGGTGCTAGGAACGCAAGTCCTCCTTTTCTCTTGATTCTTGTTGAGTTGTTGTAGTTGTTGTTGTTGTTGTTTTTGTTGATGTTGTTGTTGTTGTTGTTGGCTATCATCAGTTATTATATTATAAACATTTCCCGCTGAATAAATTTCCCGAAGCTGATCACATTTAACTTGGGTATCAGTTGACATATTTTAGATATTTCCCGCTGAAGAACTTTCCCAAAGCTCATCACATTCTTCTTGGGGGGGAATCTCAGAAAATATCTCAGCGTCTCAAGGTGTAACAGGACTCAATTTAGCAACATTGATGGTCTTATCAGCATGTCGTCTTAATCAAACGAAATTTATTTCTCTTTTTCGTAGTTTCCTTAAGCAAAGAATGAGCATGCACAAAATCTAATAAAGAATTGTCTGGACCAATCGATCCAGGGCGGACGTAGTAACACTATGGTGTCCGCTAGCCTCAAGGCGATGCCTGTTCTGATTCTCAACCTAGGAGGGCAGATGATATATATTCTAAATCAAAGGCTAAATTCTCAAAAAGTGCCGCGGGAAAAGGCTGTGAAAGGTGTAGACTAGAGGAAGCGCGTAGTGAAACTAGCGAATGAAGTTCTTCAACAACAAGTGCATTTTGTGTTAGATAGATACGATACGATCAATGCATAAAGAGGTTGATGTTATTGTACTATATAGTATATATCCAGCATGAAACAGACCGCATTATTGTATTCATCACAAACATGTTGTTGTTCTTACCAGTTCTCTCAGATGTGACCTGCGCTCTGCTCTCCCCCACATTCATGAAGGAATTATTTAAGCCTCAAGTTCTGTATACACAAAAGCAGCTGTTAAAAGTATTTCATGAATTGGCTCACGCTTCCATCATGCGTTTAAATGAGGGCAGCATGGGGAAGGTAGGATCTGTTCTCTCCAAAGTGTTATTAATCTAAAAATAATCTGTCACTACGTCATCTTAGCTCCACGATTTAATGAATATGGGGATCAAGTACCAAATCATGAGCTTGAAGCTCCCTTCCCAACTACTTGATGTCACCTGCAACCATATGGACGGCATCGAAGACCTGCTCGATGGGGCCAATGAAGCATGTATGACTACGTACTTTTTGCCATTCTATGGTCTCATTTGAGCCATGTTTTTTCACAGGCAAATTAGTGAAAAGTGCAAGAAGTAAAGTCATGGCAGCATATGCTCCTTTGAGCAACATCGAATGGAATCAAATCCGCAAAGTAATCCTCACGTACTTCCAGGTGGAACAAACTACATGAAATCTTAATACTTGGACGTTTACTAAGTCTTTGTTTATGATAAGGATTGGAAAGTTAAGATTTCTACATTTTTGAAACTCGGGATACAATCAAATAACGGTGACTTCGTAATGACTCACGAAGGAGATTTTCCGGGTTGCTCATCCCCAGGAACAGTCAGGTTGATTGAAGATTAAATCCAAATAAGCAACTGTCTAAATCGTCGTCGTCGTCGCCGTGTGTCTATCGTCACTATCTTCTCAGGGGTAAAGACGGACTCTCAATCACTTTGAAACCAAAAAATGCTGTTGGCACAAGACCGTTGTCATCATCATGCTTTGTTACCCATGGTATCAATGTATGGTATGCTAAAATTAGTGCAAAAGAGTCGATGGATCGAGCCAAAAAAGGTGCAAAAGATCGTGCTGATTATGTTACAAAAGCTAGACTTACGGCATCAGCAGGACTGATGGCAAATGCTAAAGAAGCCAAGGTTTTGCTCAGCTAGCTTTTCAAAAAATGTGATTGGATTATTCCATTGAGCTTCTTCATTCACTATTATCTCGATAGATTGATGCGGCATCTGCGGAAGCAGCAAAAGCTGAGCTCAACGCCCTAGCAAATTTATTGACTGGCTCGAAGCCTTCTACCACAAAGGATAACTTCACACTTAAAAACCTTTTTGCTCCGTCAGAAGTTGTTGGGTCGAAGGTCATATGATGATGATTCGTCTGTTTAAAATAAAGCCCTTGACAATGTGTTGTGGGCAGGGTGATGCAAAGGACGTCGTCGGTGAACAGGGAGAGATAGTATCCTTTGGTGGAAACTCAGATGCGTGGACAAAAAAACTTCAATCTAAAATTGGAGATTTAGAGAAGATCGATACGGCAGCTGGAGAAGTTGATGACGACGACGACGACGACCTTCTGGCTCTTATGGATGGATGAAAAGTTCTAAATACCAAGGACTACTACGAGAAAAGGGAATGCATTTGTTGCCTTTCTGTCGAAATGTCTAGAGTTATCACATGCAGATGCTCGCTTGTGCGAATGAATGTGTTTTGTGAGACATCAACAAGCGATGTAAATAAATATGCGTACTGTTTACATACGAACATAGCTGCGGTGACTCAGCTCATCATCCACTGCACACGCGGCACAATACAAATACCTTGCTACTCGCACTAGCTCTAGAGCTCTTACAAGGGGAATGCTTAAGAATGCATTTGCTTGCTACCTAGCTAGACAGGCATACACAACATCATCGCAAATGCAAATCAACGCGCCGGCTGGCTAGCTATAGCTAGCTGGCCCTACGTATGTACGTACGAGGCTCCTCGCATCATAGTCTATTAGTCTAGACAATGTCACATGCACGCGAGTACGTACACATGATGTAAGTAATT